>JASJOG010000113.1:617500-900000 GCA_030142905.1 Heliopora coerulea | reverse complement strand
TAAGATTTTGCACGAAAATAAATGAAAATCTCATACATTAGATTCATTTTCAACCATTAGGTTTCCAAGTCAGTCTTTTCTGTTTGACAATCATTAACAACGCGATCAATTCTTCACTTCACTTTTACGTCGTATGTGGGTTTGAAATCTCGATGTTTGTACCATCAACTCCATCGCTTGTACTTCGCACCGTTGTTACACAGTCAGAAGCAAACAGTTGGTGAATGTATATATGTATATCAGGTGTATATGCGTCTGTGGGTATATATGTGTTAGTATGCAGTATAACTAGTGTATGATTACTATATTGTTGAAGAAGTACATAAACCATATATACCATTCATAAACTTAGGCTGTAAATACGTTTGTCCTTGCACTTATCATATTATGGGCATATACCTGGAGGTGTCAGGCAACACGGAATTTTCTTTACGGTTTCTAAGATGAACTGAGAGAAATTCTATCTTTAAACGACTTCCGCTCTTTCCAAGAAGTTCAACCACCTGAGCTAGAGAGAAGTCCTTCACATACGTCCCATTTATGCTGACGATTTGGTCGTCTTTGTGGAAGACACCCAGTCTAGAAGTTAATTAAACATGAAAGTAGGTGTCATAAAGTAAATGGTTTGAACCTGGGAGAATCGTGACATGTTTGAGGAAGTTGATCGTCCAGGTTAGTGTAGTCTTGAGAAAGACTGTTGGTTGAAGTGACTGACGTTTCGACAGCCTTAGCGGCGGTCATCTTTTGACTAAAGCTGTCAAAACGTCAGTCACTTCAACCAACAGTCTTTCTCAAGACTACACTAACCTGGACGATCAACTTCCTCAAACATGTCACAAAGTAGGTGTCAGTTTGTTAGTTTGTCTTTCTTGCCTCGTTCACATTTTGTTTCTTGCAGTTTTCACCCGTTTTCGTCATAAACAATCTCTCGTTCCTCTGATTACGCGGCTACCTTTTACTGTGTTTTAACTCAGTTTATTTTCTTCTTCTTCAGTCTTTATTCCTCTGTTTCTTTCTTTCTCTCTCTCTCTCTCTTCCTTTCGTTCTCTCCCTCTATCTTTCCTTCTCACAATTTCATGCTACATTTCATTCATTACTTGTCTTCTTTCAGTTTCGTTTCATTCTCGTCTTCTACCTTTCTTTTAATGACCTGTCTTGCCCTATCCTGTCCTGTCCTTTCCTATCCTATCCTTTCTTTCTCACCACCTTCCTACTCTTTCCTTCCTTTCCCTAATGATCCTGTCCCGCCTAACCTCACAATATTCATTCACTTTACCATCTACAGTAATTCTTTCGACAGTTATTTCCATAACAGTTCCTTCCTCATATCCCATCTATTTCTCGCTACTACCCGCCTCTGTTCGAATCGCGAACTATTCATTTCGCGAATTTTAATATATCTCCCCAGCTATCTCCTCTAACTGGTTTTAACGGTGTAACGTAGATGCACTCACCTGTCTGCTACGCCACCTTCGTTAATGTTTGATATAACAATCACTCCGGATCTGTCCTCTACTAAATACAATGACAGTTTTCATGAGATAGAGATAGGCTTTCACCGCCATTTAGATAACCACTCTAAGCACAAGTCTAAAGCTACATTGTGCATCAAAAATCCGTTGTGTCTTTTGCTATAAACATGGGTATTTCTCAGGTAACTGCTAATCGTTTGTTGCAAGTACTTTCTTACAAACACTTAAGACCTTTTTTATAGCCAAACTACATAGAATGGTCAAAATTTTAAGTGCACTACACAAATACGGTAATACCATGATGACCTCCGTTTCTGTTGTTCTGAAGTGGAGAATTAATCCCTTAATCCCCTTATCAGCATGCATACTGTTACTAATTTTCCCTCAAAAGAGGGAATATTTCTAACTTTCCCTCATTAACATGCATGAGCGAACATCAAATAATGCTTTTAAATTTAAGCATTGAACAACTCATTTAATACAAGTGCTGGTACCCACCATGAACAATACTAACATCCCAAAAAGATCTTCAAAGAATACCAAGTAAATTTCATCAGTCATCATGGTATTACAAAGTAATACCATGACACGTAGGGAAATGAGTGATTAAATGTCCCCTCAAGCCACAGGAGGTTTGTGAAAGCCCCTCGGGCTAACGCCCTCGGCACTTCCCCAAACCTCCTGTGGCTTTCGGGGACATTTAACCACTAACTTCCCTCATGTCATGGTATTACTTTAGTCACAAATATTTCTCAGGTAATGCTCATTGTTGGTTGCTGGTACTTTCTTTGAAACCTTAAGACCTTTCTTTAGAGCCAAATTGCATAGAGTGGTCAAAATTTTAAGCGCACTATGTCCTATTTTTACCTAAGGTTAGTCCTAGGCTCACGGTTGGAGCTGGTTTCTCAATTTCAATAATCCATGAACCATGGCCTGTACTGACGGGCTCTGAAGTGTAATAAGGAGAGATAATTATGTGCAGAGAAACAACTGGACTGATGACCGGGATAATAAAGTTCAAAAAGCCTGGTGAGCTATAGTTGTGGAATGTACGGAAGGAAACGAGAGATGTGAGAAAAAGGCGGAAGAATAGATAAAGGGAGAGAAGGAAGGACAGGAGGAGGAAGAAAGGAGGGAGTGAGGGAGGTAAAAAAGAGAGAGAAAAAGAGGGGTATACTGGAAGGAAGAGGGTGGTAGGAAGAGAGTGGGGAATAAAGAGGTTCATGTACAAATGGACAGATAGACAGACATAAATTTATTTCTATACGTCAGTGGAACATCAATTTAACCA
Organism: Heliopora coerulea; assembly: GCA_030142905.1. NCBI lineage: Eukaryota > Metazoa > Cnidaria > Anthozoa > Scleralcyonacea > Helioporidae > Heliopora > Heliopora coerulea. The sequence goes on along the minus strand of JASJOG010000113.1, from coordinate 897,237 downwards.
ACTGCTTGACACGTAATCTGCACTTTGTACAGGACATCCGGGTTTTAGTTCGTTTTGATATTGTGATGTAATTTGGAGGGAAGTGGACATAAGGTGGTGGATATGGAGAATGAGCAGGAAAAAGGGAGAAAGAGAGGGTGTGGAAGAGAGGGTGGGAGGAAAAGAGGGAGAGAAGCTGGGAGGAAGAGGGGTTTGTGGGGTGTAGTTGTGTGGGGAAGGGGTGAGAGGGACCCAGAGAGGGAGAGAGGCTAGGGGAGAGAGACTGAGGGAGGAAGAGAGAAGGGAAGGGAGGGTGAGTGAGAAAAATTGGCAGGGAGGGTGGGTAGGAATAAGAGAGGGAGGGGAAGTACAAACTGAGGAAGGGAGAGAGGATGAAGGGAGAGAGATAAAAGGAGAGAGGGACTGACAGGAAAAAGAGGGCAGATGAGACAGACAGACAGACAGAGACACAGAGAGAGGGAGAGGGTGAGAGAAAGAGAAAGGGAGAGGGACTAGGAGATGTTACAATAGAAAAGCACCACTGTTAACAGAAGAGTATAAAAGTTTTACCTTTATGAAGGACATCATACTCTATCTGCAAAGACACTTGATTATGTGCATGTTTCAGCAACAACAGGGCATCATCACGTGACAAACCTAGCAAGGCTTGGCCATTAATTGCTAACAGGCGATCTCCAACATGAATGACACCTTGGCTGGATTAAAAACAAGAAAATTGTGAGGTTGTATTTAAGACTCTAAAGCTGTGCTACAGTACTTGATATTAAGCTTCTCATATCTGCTGAAGGGTCTTCAAGTTTAATCTAGGACAAGGTGGACAACAAGTAATTCTGTGAGTCCACATAATCTTGCAGCAAAATAACACTTTGGAAATGTGTATGGTGATTGGTTGAAAGCTGTGTTTCTAAAACTTGATGGGAACATGGAAAACTTTACACTATCACATACCAGTATTTTTCTCCTGAACAGTCAGGAGTACTGGTTTATTTATTTATTTACTTGATAAAACTTGTACCAAGATCAGGCAAAAAAATTAGGCAATGGTAACATCTGATGACTGTAAAAAGGAGTGCTACTTCAGCTATTATCTACTGGTTGTTTGGCAAGTGAAACAGAAAATAATTTTTGGGAAGTCTAATGGAACAACAGCATGGAATCACTCAGCAAACTTTGAGAGAACTCAAAATGGCAGAAACACTCAACTTTTCAACTTGTGTTCCCATTGCCTTTTCTCATTGTCCCAAACTTCCATTTTTATATTTATAACATGATGGCAACAAGACTAATTATCTGTTTCTAATCATCAAACTGTTTGAAAATGTTATGTTGTTACTGTATAATATGAATTATACAGAACTATAATATATGAACATTATTGTATATGGCAGAAATAGCCAAAGTATGAGAATATCAAACCTTTGGGTAGCACTTCCTGGTCTCACACTGGCGACTACCAATGGATGATAACCATGCATTGATATGCATGGTGATTCTAAGAAAGAAATCAAAACTTAGTAACACACAGATTTATGCATTCACAGGCCATTATCACTCTTGCAAGATATGTAACTCAAACAGCTTTGATTGCTTTATCTTAGTTTATCTCACCTCGTGCAACAATGCCAAAGCCGTCTGCTTCTTTTTTCAGCTGGATGACTGCTGTCTTACAAGAGGTACTCACACCAGAGTCTACGAAATAAAAAATGAAAAAAAAAAATGAGAGAAATCATTAGAATGTACACGATGTTCAAATTCAGTGCTGATGTTTGCACAAATACTGAAAGAACTGGTAGGCTTTGTGGCTATTCTAGTAACATGTGCAGTGATTTGTAATGCAACCATACATTAAAATGTACCCTGTCAAAGAAACTAAGTGTCTGTCTTCAATTTGACAGGTCCAGGTCTAAAACAAGCATTGACCATTTGTCCAGTCATAACAGGAAAAAAAAATTGAAAAAAAAAAAAAAACCAAACAAACAAACCTTTTTCTAGCCATTTGCAACTACTCAGGTGATCTACACTACTGTAAATTCACATATATTTTCTGTTCACAATCAGCATAGTATAACAAAATGCAATATAGACACAAAGTTAAAATAAGCTGGAATCAAAGTCTGCTTTGATTACTTATGGTGCATACCTCCATAGTTCAAGAGGGGAGTGCTACAGAGACAGTCTTGCCAACAAAAGTCAATAAACAGCTGGAACTTCCTTTTATAAATTAAAAAAACAATACCAAAAAAACCCAAAAACAACTATGGTACAGTAATGAACTGCCATTGGTCAGGCATGGTTTTGTGATCTGTAATTGTCAGACCATGAAGGCAATTGCCATTAGTGCTGATGGTTATCTCCAGGGTGACTTGAAGACCTTACTATTTATGCTGTAGGTAAAATTATAGTGACTTGAGGAGTGGCTTTGTCACCTTAAACCTCTCCTTCTGCATGCTTTCAGCTTATAGTACCTGCAGTTGGGATTTTGTATAGAATTCTTAAATGCACATGCTGTCCAGCATTCCGTAGAAGGTCAACTATCTCCTGATGTGTTAAGTTCTCAGTCTTCTTTTTATTCACAGCAAGAATACTATCCCCAATAACTAGTGATTCACTTCTGTGGAAAATAAAAAAAAATAAGAAACATTGGCATCTTTATGTTGAAAATCAGTCAAAGGTGACATTCTCTTTGGCCATAGGCCATGACATGACATTACCTTTAAGTTACAACTTTAACTTTATTATAATTTCACACTTTATACAAAGTAAGGGACATTGACCAAAGAAATAAGATTCACTACAATGTCATTAACTCTGGACCTGTCTTTATTCTAACAAAAAGTGAAACGCTATCTCTTTTTCTATTCATTTTTCTGTCAGTCAGTCTCAGCTGGGCTGTGAATTTATTGGTCAGTACCCCAGTCAGGTCATATGTATTTCTTTCAGTTGATTCTGTCACATTGCATATTCACAATATTGACATTTATGCAATGCTTTACAGGAATTACAAATAATTACACTCCATTATCATAGCACTGGTAAAGGAAGAATTTAAATTTACCTATCTGCTATGCCTCCAAGCCTTAGATGCGAAATAACTGGATACCGACTGCCACGATCAATACCACCTGTAACCATGTAACAGAAAACAGTAAAATATTGTTTGCTACAAAATGCAGTAAGGTGTCATATGGTTACACTGCCATACAAGCACTATTAACCTGATAAGTAAATACGAAAAATGGACTTCAACACTGGGTATGCAGGTACACTACAAAAAAAAAATTCTTGTCAAAGATTGAGAAAGTCAGGGATTTTAATGATAAGTAATGTTTCAGAAGTTGTTTCAGGAACACATAGAAATAAAGGGCAAAAAATGTAATGGAATTGAGTAAAGCTGATCTATGTGGGAGATTCAACTACAGATACTTACTATGTCCAGTGACTTTGTTCCAGATATGTCAATATAATTTCATAATTTTTGCTCATGCCTTACCTGACACAGTAAGTCCAAGGCCTTTGTCATGTTTTCTTTTCACAAGTTTCACAACTAAAATTCCTATAAAATCACCAGGTATTATTTTTATTTGATTTCTCAACATATACGGTAGTTCAGAACTGTACTGACAGTTTCAACTTAATTGTTGTGCCAAATAGTGGAGCTCCAAAGTGAGATATGCACCTGTATAAAGCTGTGCCTGCTCTTTTCAAGATAAATTTTGTGTTTTTTGGTTAACCCCATCCTTTAATCTATAACCTAACAGCAAGATGGGGTTTCATGGGCAACTAGGTTACTGCATTTTGCTGATCACTTCCTTTCACACACTGCAAAATGAAACAATGTAATAGTGGAACTTTAGACTTACCATGGTTGTCCTTCAACTCTGGATTGACATTTGCACTGAAGTACAGAGTTGAAAGCAAGAAATTAAAGACACTCTAAGACAAGCATCACATTTTGATGAGATGTATTTGATGAGTAACTCAATCAAAAAAATCTATTGACTGAAATTAAGGTACAAAAAAATTTGATCACAGTAGTTCCTTACAGACATACCTTACAGGAACATTATCTTTGTTAAAATTCTTGCCACTCTTGGTGATTTCTGCAAGATTCATTGAACAGATCAACCAAATGAATTCTGAGTTCACAAAATACAAGTGGTAAAAAAAAGCATAGGCTTTAACACTTTCACTTCTGCATTCTTTAAAAGAAATTTTACATTATTCAACCTAAAATGATTATTCATGATCCTTTTGGAAATCTGTTCAATCTGTTCATGCATTGAATTTGTATATGTTAAATTACAACTATTTGTGCAGCTGGAAGTTAAAAAGTTAAAATTTGAATAATGAGGACACTTCAGGTGGGATACAAGACAGCTGGCACAAATAAAAAGTTTGAAGTTGTTTGAAACTAATACTAAGAAGACCGTAAAACAAGTTTGTACTAATGCTTCCACAGATCTGAGAGATCTATTTATCCCCAATAAATTGGAATTCTAATGAGATGTTAATAAATATTACCAAAAGCTTGGGTGGTCCTGGAATAAAATAATTCACTGCACAAGAGCACCAACACATGCACTGAACAGTTTTAGACTTATTTTGATGATATGTTCAAAATTTGGTGATAATAAGCACAAGTTGGTAGTCCATGATCTGCAATCAGTGGAGTTTTGGGTAATATTCTTAATGCAAAGGGAGAAAGATGAAGACAGGTCTGGCTAATGGGAGTTGCTACTATACATGCATAAAATAAAACAGAAAATAAGGATTGCATAGCATACAAGGTTGACTACTATTATTTACCCATTCCTGAGAAGATGGCCACTTTTTGATGATCAAATTCAAGATCAAGAAGACTGACACCCCATTATAAACTATGGCCATGGTCAATAGCTCTCTTAGTACTGTAGACCATGCTTAATAGTGGGAGGGAACCAAGGATTTCACCATTTATGGCCACTTTACATATACATTAAAGTTCTTGTCAAAGTTCTTGACACGCCTTTTCTTAAAACAGAAAATGATAATCACATGTATGTCCATGCAGGTGCTTTGGTAAATTATAAATTGTTTGTCTAGTAACTACTTTCTAAACAAATAGCATGCCTTTAAGATGCTGATAAGCAGTATATAGCAATATAGAATTGATATTCTAGCCTGACTGGCTGGAAACTGGCTTATACCTTGAAATAACAACTCCTTATGTCAGGTTATCACAGTAAATTCATTCTTATGAGTAGCAATCAAGTGACCAGGTGGAAAGCATGATCTTACTAGAATTTTTATGCCAGGATTCTTAGTAATTAAATTCATCTGCAAGGGCAGTTATCAGATGCTATCACTATTTCATTGAATAGTAATTTATTAACTTGATGTTTAAAGCTGGCTTACTGTAATGCAAATCATTACGTTGATCACAGCATGAACTCTGTGATGCATACAAAGAAGTCACACTCTAAGTGGCCTTATAAGGACTGCTTATCAAACAATGTCACATTGTCTGGCATTGAACAAAGAGCACACTTGAGAAGTGAAAGGAGAGGAAAAGAGTCTTGCTACTTACTAAGACATGTTATTCGATGAAATCTATAATTTTATCACAGTAAAAAAAACATTTTGGAAGTAATATTATCTGCAATATAATGGTGAAAAGTAAATGAGATTGAAATTGATCACTAAAAGCAAAAGAAGCACCATCAGAAAACTAAAGTAGGATCATCACCAGATACTGTAGCATATACATATGAATGTAAGATTTGTATATTGGTATAATGGGCTATTTCCCCTCGACAACATGGTATTATTACAACCTCATCAGAGGATAAGGCTTCAAAGAACCAAAAATTCAATTAATGAAAGGTAGATTGATAATGTTCCAAGTTATTTCTTGTGCCATCCTTTGATTTTGGACATCATTAGATTAATAGGTTTTTGCATCATCAACACTAAGACTTTCAATTACAATTATTTGCAAGGAATTTCATATAAGTTGAAAACATATTTTTAAAAAGTTAATTATCATTGATAACTAATTGGTGCTTTCATAATTTAAAGTGATAGAAAGATGGATCATGTTATATTTTTACACATTCATTATTTTTAAGTTCAGTTGCTTTGTAAGTCTAGATGAATGCTTTAAATTATAGAACTGGAAAAAAAAATTAATGGTATTTGATTTATAGTCTTTGATGCAGTCATACAAATGCACCCTTAAGCATAGGAAGGGCTTTCAGTTTAACATGAACAAATTACTAATGTTACAGATATCTACATGTAAAGCACTGTCCAGTCAGCTTGTTGACAAATACAAGGATTCCCAGTTGGTTATACAACAACTGACAAGAAAAAAAAAAATCTGTAAAGTACATTAGATACAACCACATTTCTTGCTCCTTGAATTACAGATTACTCCAAAGTTCACAAAACCAGGAAATCTTTGTTTTATTACCATACAAAATTTATAAAATGGGTGATTTTAAATCATGAAAATTGCTATTTATTTCGATAAACAGGAGCCCAAAGTATGAGAAGAAAAATAACTGGGTATGCAACAACAATCCACAAAACACATTCGTAGGAAGAGTCACGAGTTATTGTAATTGATCTACTGGTCTTAATATGTTACAGTTAATATCACTCTGTATGTTCTGCTCTTAGTTGCACATAAAGAGAACATCCAAAATCAAGGAATAGAGTTGTCAGTGAGTTCTTGAAATACCTAACATATTTTACATACTGTAGAGAAGTATTTTACAAATATTACAAACTGCAGGCTAGAACAACAACTCCAAACACGCGTCAACTACTTGAAATTAATACTGCAATGCCCCAAGTGCAGTTTACCATCAAATCAAACAAGAAATGGTTACATATGGTTTAGATAAGATGGTTTTGTCATGATTTCATTAACCCATTAACGTTCCAAGATGTACGACTGTTGAACAATTATGACAAATTATCACATTTGCCAAAGCCAGACTTGATTTATGGCACTTTCACAAGTTGAGGAAACCTTTTCACCGAGAATTTCGCCCAACGGCCTTTTTTTAGGAAAGGAGGATATTAAACAGTCTCTGCCCGGCGAAACATTAGATTATTTAAGCCCGCAACAAAGACACAAAGACTACAACAAACCATGGAAATTGTCAACAGTTGCTTCAAAATAATTAAAAAACGCTTTCCCATAACGAAATCTAATTGAGGACCCAAAAGTTGAACTCTAATTGAAATGATACCTGACATTACTTGAACTTCTTGCTCAGATGAACAGAGAGCACGGGTGATTTCTCATTTAATTAAGTACAAACAACCAGAAGAGGACGAAACAATTGTGAACATGGAGACGTCAGGGGTGCAATATGCTGACAGCTCAACTGACAACAAAGCGGACAAGCTTTGTTATGCAGAATAAATAATATTTTTCACTAGGCGTTAATCTATGAACGCTTTCAAAGCGTCAAGAACGTTTCGGCGTTAAGGTCTTTGGTAAGTCAAACAAAGTCAACGTGAAATTACAACTTTAAATCAATCAATTTTGTTGGAAATAATATAGCTTTCCTAATGTTTATCAACTGATGGTTCGTTTTCTTGTCAACACCTGAACTTGCCCTGTGAAGCTGTGTTTGTTGCATCCATATACATGGTGACAAAATTTTCGGTTTCTTCACGTAACAACAAAACAACACTGAACTATCACTGAAATTATCTGTTCAATCAGGTTGTAGTTCAAACAGCTTCTCTGAGTGCTTGACATTTCTGTTTATGACATTAGAGAAGAAAGATGAAGAAGCACCATTGTAGCGAGGAGTGAAAGACGTGAAGCACGTTCTTGCTTCTTCGTGTTTTCACTTAGCTTGTTTTTTGTATAATGAATATAAACATAGCGTTGAATACGCTCACCTTTTGTCTTTTCAAACGTAATTACTTTAAACAATGCCAAATGTTTAGGGTGGAGATTAAGTTGTTGCAGATATCCGATGAAAAGATGTTTAATATTAACGTTGAAATGCCAAACCACTTGAAGAAAGAGTCAGAAATATTGACGAACCATCTGAGACGTCTGGTCGACAACCACCTCGCGTGCTCTTTTGCTAGCTTGGCGTCTAATTATTGTGTCCTTAAAAACAGACAGCTGCTATTCATTGTACTTACTTGATCTCATACAGGAAAAGAAATTATTCATTTCTCTGTCATTTGTGGTTTTTTCCAAACAACAAAGAGCTTCTCTGGTTACAGATTGCGTTTGAAATCTTTTCCAATCCAATCAAAAATCAACGCCAAGCACTGTTTGCTTATGCAGAATTGCAGACGTTCCACTCGCGAGGGAAGAGGCAGGAATGATAGGGTTGTTCTGGACCATCAGGGAAGTGTGTTGGTATAGAAAAAGACAACGGAAAAGAGGAAACGGAAGTATTTTTTACAAGAAGTAAAATCCTTGAAATTTACACTAGTGGGTTTTACTGCATTACCGTTATTATTTGCCATTAAACATTAAAATTTACCAGTATGAGACAGCGAGCTTCGAGGCATAGCTCTGGCTGTTCCCTGACAATCCTTTGGAAAGGCAAACATGTTGCACGCTTTAAATTCCGCTAATTATTTAAAAATTACCTTAAGTTTGAAAGTTATAAATTGTCTTTGACGTTTAAAGATCAAACATTGTTTATCAAGGTAACAATATCCTGTTAAACCAACATTACAGATTTTAAAATTACGCCAAGGTTTTTTGTTGTTTTGTTTTTTTTTTATTTCAGTTCTTGTCTTGACTGAAAGTTTAAAGAGTTCAGAGTATAAGCCGCTATAAGATTTATTCAACTGGTAGTTTACGTTAAACTTGACATTTGATTGGCTGATTATCAATCATAAAACACAGAAAGTCATAAATTTTGCATGGGATATCTACAGTAGCATACAAAATGTTAGGAATCATTTATTAAAATATTTGTTGTCAAAAGAAGAAAAAAAAATTTAATGCGAAATATTCCTTCTGAAGTCAGTGTCCTGATGGCCATGGGCTGGAATTGGGTTGCATTCGCTCATACGCAACACACCAACCTCAATACAGATCTATATTCGGTTTCCGGTGAGCGACTTCCTGTTGTTTTATCTACCTGGAAAACCCAGACGAATTCTACGACGTGCCCCCTTGCGGAGTAAGTGTGTTTCTTCGCTCTGCTGTTGTACTTAACCATGGAAAAGCGTCCTTCGACTGCCAAGTTTTGCTGCGGAATTTGCCAGTTTTCTACTCACTACGACTATTTTGGAAGCAAACCGTTGTTCTCCAAAGGGATTATGTAAGTATAACACTCTGTACGAAAGACTACCATGTCTGGGAAATGGCGTTCACTTGTCTCCGGAAGGCGCTCCCAGAAATTGTCAGTTAGGCTGTCGTTTGTTTCGCGTAAGTAAGTTCTTTCGAAAAAAGCTGTTTAATGATTGTCCGTTAGAAAAGCGGGGTTTTGCTCAAGCGTTTTTGGACTGTTTTTTAGAGTTATGTTTTGTAATAATAAGTGTTCTGTACAGTCGCAATAGGACGACGAAGTGTCTGGGAAATCATAACCCATAGCTTGTTGTGTTGTCATTTACCTAACATTTATTGTATCCTTCGTATATTTAAGGCTAGGAATAGTATCACCTGCATCATTCTTCAAATGTTGCTCGGCGTAAAGTCTTCCTCTGTTACGCTTAATTCGTTTCGTGAACAGTTTTGAAAAGACGTTGCTGCGTAGCGTGCCATTTTTTGAGAAAACAGGCGGGCGGAAAGCCTCCGGAGAAATTGCGGAATCCTGATATTCGCGTTCTTCACCAAATGCCGTTTCTTGAAACTGTTTGCCTGTGGAAACCAGCAAGTTCTCGTCTATAAAACCAAATTTCGAGCGGTTTCAGTAGCTGGTTGACTCAGATTGAAGTTTCCATAAATTTTAGAAACACCTAAAATTACGCATCTAATACCGATTTCATATGCTGGGCATTAGTTCATTCCAGTGGTCGATTATCAACGTTTTCATTAGCTTATTCATATCCAGAAACTTTCTAGGATCCCAGTATTATAATTATTTTAGTAAGTAATATAGCAGATTCGCTTCAGTTTTTCTCAAGTAAATGTAGTGTTTCAGTTGAATATTTATTTTTCATTAGCGGTAATGAACTTAGGACAACATTTTTGTTTTTCCTTTCCAAATTTACACAGTCCAAATTGAACAACTAGGCTGTTATTTTAATTAAATGCGAAAAAGAACTATGTTTACTGAAAACTTAGTTTAATTCCATGAATGCAATCAGTAGCTGGCCATAAAAAAATCCAAAGAACAGCTGTTAACCATGTCGTACTTTAAGATGTTGAATAATGCACAGTATTTGTGCCAAAAGTTTGTCATGCAGTTCCTAGAATTTCTTCTCTGTTGTGTTCTGTGAAATACTTATAGTAGACTGTCCGCTGGTTGGCATACTCTGCTTCGAGATTTAAAACTCAAGAACAAAGACATGATTTTTAAGTGACAGTGTGTTTGCAATTGATCTTTTCTTACCATTTTAACAAAACTAAAGCAAGGTAATTGAAGAACTTTCAAGACATTTTTGTTGTGGACTTGGTGTGGTATTTCAAAGCACAGATTCATTAAATGTAGAAGTAATCTGTCATTTGTATAGCTAATTAACTTTATTAATCATGAGTTATGAATTCCAGTCTTGGCCCGGTTCTTTGAAAGACAACAGACACTTCCTGCTTCAATGGTTTATCCAGTAATATATTTTCATAAATTTGGGATCACTAATTTATTTTATACCTCCTTGTTAAAACATCTTTGGGATCACAATTATAAAGTAGATTAAAAGAAACCTAACTTTCTCTCACAATTATCTTTAGAATTTCATCCAGCAGTCTTCCGCTACTTAAGGATTAAGTTACTAACCGGATCAGTGTTTCTAACCTTTTGACGTAAAGGCCCTTGAGCAATCTCTGAAACGCCAAACGTGTGAACACAAAACAAATAAGAACATGATTCTCTGGAAAGTTCAGAAAAGGGTAACTGACAATTTACAAAACAGTGCTCACTTTTAAGGAAAGACCCTTTGTCAGAGGGAGTCATGGCATCAAAAAGATCCTACAAAAAATTACTGGGACAACTGTAATCAATCAAGATACGATCTGAAAAGTCAGGAGACTTTAAGTTGCTGAAAAAGGGCTCATGATATTCATTGAAAAAGCTGTCAGTGAACACTAATCTGTTGTTTTATATGTATTAATATGAGAGTGATGCTTTCAAGCTAATGAACCTTAATGCTTTTATTGGTTTATTGCTTCATTATTCACAAATCATGCCATGTTTAGTGACTGTGGCCATGCATAAATATGAACAAAAACATGGAGCCAACCCTCCTTCCTCATGTCATGTACGACGCCATAGTGGATGTTATGGTCAGAATATAGTGCCGACTGATCACATGTTTCTAACTATATTTTTCAAAGAACAACTCATTTTTTGCAAAATATGAACTTAATTTACAACAAATCAATAAATAATGATAATTTACATGCAAATTGATACAAAAGAAAGAGTAGAAAACATCAAACAGTGCAAACGCTGGTTTTTGGTCAAAAAATTTGGGGTCCAAGACCCTATCACGAATTAAGGCCTTTCACGAATAAAGGGGTCGTGAATTAGAGGGGTTCTACTGTAATTCTGTCTATAATTGGCAAGTGTAAGTGGTTTGGTACCTCTGAAATTCTGATAAAATCAACCAAGCTTTTTTACTTTGTTTTCCATGTCTGTGATGAAATAGTATTGGGTAGTAATAAATTATCCCCATTGTTAATGAAAAGAGAAGTATGATTTGTACAAATTAATGTAATCATCTGCCACTGGAACTGGAGACTAATAATCTGTTGTAGAGGTATGTAAAGTAAAGACTGTAAAGTTATCTGTGTTTATGGGAATCATCAGTCAATGATCTTGGTACGAGGAACATAAAAAAAATCTTTGTTGTCTGCAATAGGGCACAAAAATGATGAGAGAAAAGACATTATTCAATGCTGTGTGAATTTGTAGGGAAAGGAAGGAAAAACTTTAACAGCTTGATGACAAAAAATTTAGAAATTGCAGTTAAATAAGCAATAAAATAAGGAATAATTTTGGAGCAATTGGTATTGAAACAGGAGACACACTGACAGGTCCAAAATTTCAGATGTAGAGGTTGAGATAGAGATTAATAGTGCTCTTAGCCCTTACTTGAATCTGACAGTCATACAATATTAAGTTGCTTTTCTTCTTGTCATGGATTGTGTTAAAATACTGTTAAATTTTTTGTAGAGTGTTACAGAACATTTTGGCCAATCTGGATGCTTGTGCTAATGGCACACATCAATTTAATTGCATCAATGAATCATCATATGTGCATAGCTTTTTCCCTTAAAAAACTCATTAAGAATTCATGAGGAAAATACAAAGGAAATCATAACTGTGTCTTGTCTGTATGTGATAAAAACATGCTTACTTTTCTCTTCCAATTTACTCAGCTTCAAAAACATAAATCTTTAACTTCTAACACATAAAACTGCATAAATTTTTAAACTTTCTTCACAAATTAGCATATTAGGGGACTTGTTTTTTAAACTGTTCAAAAAACTTGCAGTAGGTGGTTTATCAGATCTAAAACACTCAACTATCACCTCGTGTTTTAAATCCAATCAAGCACTCCTGCTCATTTTTTAAACATTACAAAAAGCTCTGGTAATGGGAAAAATTTAGGGAACATTTTTATGCACAATTTTGCATCTCATCCCTGCAATACTTCTTTTGCATTTGGCCCATTAAGGGACAAGTGTCCACTTTTGAATTTTATTCTGGCTAAAACCAAACAATTTCATTTATTGGAGTGGAAACTGATTTCCAGCAGAGTAGGATTCTATTTAGCAAATGGAATTCCTTTATGAGACTGGGTTTAATGCCATCTTGATTAACCCATTACAAGGGTGTAACCAGGAATTTTGAAGGGCAGGGGTAGAATGGTAGTATCAAACAACCATTGGGGTGATTTCGATCATTTCAAGTGAAGTAGATTTACTTGGATGTAGAAAATGAGGGTAGAAAGCTGTAAATAACAGGGCACACACAAGAAATCCTACAAAAAGGGCTGGGGTGGCAACCCCCCTAACTCCCTCTAGCTGCACCCCTGCCATGAAGGGGTAAGTTACCCTTTAAATTTTATTCAGGCCAAACCCAGCTTATTATATTCAGAAGAGTGGTATGTCTACCCCTTTTATTTAGTCTAGCACCAGACAAAGTTTATTTAGACAAAGGAAGGCTGCTAACAATGAAGTAAAAGGATAAACAAGAAGCACTATTCAATAACCAATGAGCTGATTTCCATCATTATGTCTAATATAGATTACTGGAGGATGCCTATGTCATGAAAGATCCTTTTACACCAGAAAGAGGTGGTTTTTTAGTGGTTGGTGGGAATTGTTCAGTCTGTCAACGAGCAGTGTGTTGTAATCAGGTATGATACCTTAATTTGAAACTTGGTTACTGTGGCAAGCTCAAATAGATTTTTTGTATAAAAGTAAACTTAACTATTGAGTCCTCTGTCTTGAAAACAGCCCTGGTGAATACTTGGTAGTTGTGACCTGGCATGAGTTTATTGTATTTCCAGATAAGCATGCATTCTGACATCAGAAAGCTAAATCCCAAACTTGTCCTTTTAAAAAAGTTTGCTGCTCCTAAAATTTGTCTACATCATCTAAATTCTATGGATTAAGAAAAATTATTTTAAATGAAGAGACATTCTCTGACCAGAAAGTTTTCATTTGGATGAGCTTTTGGCCACTATACTGTGGTCTTCGACAGGTACAGGACTAATGAAAGATAGCTACTTATATACTAGAGGTTACATCATCAGATAAAGATAAAAATGACTGCTATACAAAGAAAGAAAGTAAGGTGATTGGCAGCAGCATTGTTTCAAAGAAGAATTGTTTCAAGAAAAATTATGCCATTTGATAACAACAAGAACAGAGTGATAAAAAAGATACCACTTAAAGAATAGACTTGGAAAAAAACTATAGGGAAGAACATACATTTATGTATTTATAAATATTTTATTTTGTGCATTTGTCAATTTTTTTCTGCACATGTCCTCTGTCATGTTAAATTCTTGGAGCCTTGCATGGTTAAAAAATTTAATGGCATATAGTGTATGTAAATGTAAAATGTTTTGAACCAGCATTTAAATTTATTTCTTGCAAGTTTCATTCTGTTGACTTATATCTTCATCAAGCAATAATGAACTGGTATTTTCATTTTGTGTTATTCTGGCTACATTAATGGCTCTACCATTTCTGGTAATCTAAGTTTTCAAATGAAAAGACCATTAATTTTGAGAGTCAAAGATTATTTAACTTATTATGGGGCAAGGGCACACTCTATAATTTTACTCTGGCTAATGGCAGACAATTTTACTCATCTAGGGGATAAGCACTGCCCCTGAATGAGTTAAATTAAATACAATTGTACTGATCCTGCTGGGAAAGAGTTAATTTAGATAGTTATGACCAATTCCCAGTAGGATGTATCCCCTTGACGTGCAACATCATTTGGCATTAGCCTGAATAAAAAAACAGGAGACTGATCCTTGTGGGAAAGAGTTAATGCATTTGTTAATGACAAGAGCTAAGAACATCAGCACACAACCTCATGAATCATCATCATCATCATCATCTTCGTTTAACATCCGTCTTGTCTCACTGCTAAAGTTATTTGAATAAGAACTCACCAGAAATATATTTTTGTAGTACTTCACAAATATTCTTCTTATACATATAGTACGTGACTGTGTATGTCACCACAGTAATGTTACTATGTGGTATCATTTAATTTTATGTTTTAAGGCATCAACACCTAAAATTTTAAACCTTAATTCTTTGTCCTTCACAAATGTTTTACCTTCTGGGTATCACATGACATGAAGCCTGCCACTTCACTTCTGTTGTAAAGGAAACCTGCTGAATGGATCATTATTACAGTAAGCTAGATTAAGGGGGTGTGAACATGTCAAAAAACCATAGTTGACAAGAAAAATTAGCCTTTAAAATGAGGGAAAATATAGTTAAAAATTATATTGACTGATTTCAATACTTTTCAAAAAAAAAAATTAGACTTCTGGTTTAAGTTAACTTTATGATCTTTTTTTCTAGAAATGCAGTTTGTTTTATTCCAAGCGATTTTGCATTGAATGTTCCGTAAGACATATGGAGGAATTTCCTGATGAGATTAAACAGGCAAGGGAACTGTAATTATAATTAGCTTATAACTTTATGATGACAGGTTATAGTTGCATTTCTCAGTGGGAGCAGTACCACCCCTCGGTAGGCATTCACTGGGTTATAGTGATGTAGTGGGTAAAACTGGTGATATAAAAATGGAAATGGAGTGCTGTGTAGGCAGTGTGGAAATCAAAGTGAAATAATCAGAAAGGTTTGAGTACTGCCGAAATGTGAGAGTAGTTATATACTCGGCAGTACTCAAACCTTTCTGATTACAAAACTGGTAATACAGATGAATCTGAAAATCATAACAGACTAAAAATATCTGTTTTATGAGTTGGTTTACTTATGAAATGAAACTCTTGAAGTGGTAAAGAATGGCATTTACAGCTCCTCCATATCTCATTTTGTTTTTGAGATCTTTGGATAAATTGTTTTGCCTGTTAAGGGGCAAGAACAATCTCTGTCATTTTACTCTGGCTATAAGAGAAAGCAAATTCCAAAAACAAAGGCCATCTTTCAACTTAAGATTTAAGTTAACAAAAGATGAAAACTGTGAAATGGTGATATTTCGATTTTATTGCAAAATCATCTTCAATAAAATTGAAATATCACCATTTCACAGTTTTCATCTTTTGTTAACTTAAATCTTAAGTTGAAAGATGGCCTTCGTTTTCGGAATTTGCTTTCTCTTATATTTTTTGAAGTTGTCAGCTGGTCAAGGTTTTTTTTACTCTGGCTGATACCACACAATTTTACTTATCAAGGGGATGACCCCTACCCCATAGTGAGTTAATATTTAATGAGTTGATCAGTCTTAATATACATGTATCATACATGAGATGGAGTGATTGATCTGATTTCTAAAAAACAAGAAGTGAATTGAAAATGAGGCAACTGCCAAATGTTTTAACCATCTTTGAGTTGTTTGGAAACCAGATCAAATGTGACTTATAAATGTATGGTATGGCTTCTCAAAAGAATACTTATTTAGTGAGAATTTGCTTCACATGGATTTCCCTTGTGTTTTCCTCATCAATTGTTAATGATGTTGGGAAATTGTACTGAATTTACTGCATGACAGCATGTTAAACAATCATGTACATCTATAAGACTATTCAATGAAGTCACTTGAATTGTTTTATATGAATGTATCTTAGAACACTAAATATCATGGCACCAAATGCATCATTGTCATGGCAGCAAATCTGTCCCTATACTTTTGTTTCCTGAAAGAAAAAGTGTTGATTTTCTGAAGCACTAAACTAAGGTATTCTGTTAATTTTAATTTTATCTGCAGTACAAAAGTTACTCAAAAAGTGTAACTTTTCCATCAAAAATCAACTATGTGATTTCTGAGAAAATGTTCCTTTACAATGGAGAGAAATTTTTGTGCCAATATATTATTATCTGGAAATGATTATAACTTTTATTTGGTAATATTTAGTGTCCTGGTAATGATGCATTTGGTGTTGCCATACTTAGTGCCTTTTGATGCATTCACATGCAATGTTTCAAGTGGTTTCATTGAATATTTTAAGATATATACAATTCTTCTCACTTTTACTTTACATCTAAGTGTTAGACAAACAAATTCTTGTCCCCACTGATAAAGGTACTTCACTTTGTTGCCATAGTGTATTGACCTGATCTTTGTTGCTCAT
The DNA here is from genome assembly GCA_030142905.1 of Heliopora coerulea. NCBI lineage: Eukaryota > Metazoa > Cnidaria > Anthozoa > Scleralcyonacea > Helioporidae > Heliopora > Heliopora coerulea. Next base: position 880,311 of record JASJOG010000113.1, on the reverse strand, counting down.
TCTTTATTTTCTACCTTATTGGCCTCTGCATTTCCCCTTTATTCCCATATTTCCTTTCTTTCTTTCTGCTTTTACTGCCTTTGCATGTCCACTTTTTCATTCCCTCTGTACTCTTGCTTAACTAATCTGCAAAGGACAGTTTGACTCTAACCTGTTCCTAAGAAAAGGTTGTTTTTGTTTTTTCTATTTTTTATTTTTTTTTTTTTTACTTTATACTAGTGAAAGTTTTCATTAATCTCAGCAGGGAGGGGGTTATAAAACCATATGGTCTAATGTAGTATTTTCCTTTATTTTTGTTCTGGCTTATGCCAGACAATTCTATTGAACAGAGTTAGATTCAGCTGGCCATCTTATGTGCCAATCTCTTCATGAAGACTTTTGTTTCCAGGGTGCCTCTTGCTATTTTATTCAAGGGCTTTAAAATCAGATTGTTTTATTCAGCTGAATTATGAGGCCAGCCAGCCAGCCATCTGGACACAAATGGGATAAGTAAAGTGTTCACTCCTTTTCCATCTTTTTATCTACATATTTATTTCTTTTTCCTTTCTGTCCCCATCATTATTTGTTCTTTTCCTGTTCTGGACCCTCTTACTTTCCTGTCTCTAATCTCTCAGCCACTTTTCAGTTTCCTTAATACCATACAGGTAATAGTCAGTTGGTTCTTCTTTCCTCTTTTGTTGCTCTCTTATATTATTTTATTATCTCTTTTTCCTCCATATTTCATTAATTGTGCCTTTTCCTTAACACCTTTTTTATTGTCTTTCATTTATTCTTTTTCTTTATTGTTTTGTCATACCTACCCATCTACCTTCATTTCTTCCTCCTTTCCTTCTTTCCCTCTTTCCTCCTTTCTTTCCTCCTTTCTTTCTATCCTCCTTTCTTTCTTTCCCTCCTTTCCTTCTTTCTTTCTCTCTTTCTTTCTTTCTTTCTTTCTTTCTTTCTTTCTTCCCTTCTTTCTTTCTTTCTTTCTTTCTTTCTTTCTTTCTTTCTTTTTTCTTTCATTCTTTCTTTCTTCCTTTCTTTCTTACTTTCTTTCCTTTCTTTCTTTCTTTCTTTCTTTCTTTCCTCCTTTCTTTCTTACTTTCTTTCCTCTCTTTCTTTCTTTCTTTCCTCCTTTTTTTCTTACTTTCTTTCCTCTCTTTCTTTCTTTCATTCTTTTTTTCTTTCTTTCTTTCTTTCCTCCTTTCTTTCTTACTTTCTTTCCTCTCTTTCTTTCTTTCTTTCCTCCTTTCTTTCTTACTTTCTTTCCTCTCTTTCTTTCTTTCTTTCTTTCTTTCATTCTTTCTTTCTTTCATTCTTTCTTTCTTTCATTCTTTTCTCCTTTCTTTTTTCCTCCCTTCCTATCCATCCATTTTTTATCCATCTCTTCTTCCATTCATCCATCCATTGATTTACCTATCTGTACATCCATCTATCTGTCTATCAATCTGTCCATCCATCCATCCATTCATTCTTTCAACCCTTTTCCTTCCATCCTTTTTGCTTTCTTGTCCAACAAAGTCAGAATTGTAGTCTTTCAAGGGGGTACCAGGTTTTCTTGCATTCTTTGGTCTGTTTCTGTTGTTGCACTGTAATTTATAAATTATGGCCAATAAGCTTTTTTTCACCTTAGACTTTTTGTCTAAATCTTGATAAAATGGAGCAGGTTCTGCTGCAGCCTCCAATTCTTCATGCTGACTATCAAAATTAAAGTCTTAAAAGAAGACAATCTAGAAAGTTCCATTAGTTTAGAGATTGTCAATAATAATTGCACTAAAATCTATTCATATTGAGCCTATATTTTAAAAGTCTAAAATTCCTTTGATATAACCTAACCGTATTAAACACAGCTTACTATGATAACGAGTTAAAATGCAGGTACAAAAGCAAAGATTAGTAAAATAACTCTTGACAGTTTTCTTAATCGTAACTCGCGGCTGCCGAATGTCGAAACTCTTTTTTGTATAAAGTATCATGTTCCGTCGAAATTCAAGCAAACTGCGTCTCTGACGACCAGTTGCTGCTATTGGTGTTTGCTAAACTGAAACTATAGTTAATTTTAGACGGGGCAAAACCTTTGATGATCTTTTAGGTAATTGCATAATCACCGCTTGAAAGTATCAACCGTGGGATGCAAACGAATCGCTGTTGTTTTGCAATCCTGCACAACTTATCGCCTAAATTTCAAACATCTATTGATGCAATGATGAATGAGTTTTTGTATCAAAGTTGTTTTCTTCTTTGTTCGATTTAAGAAGCTTGTTTCTTAAGTCGCGCGACTCTTGAAGAACCGAACAAGCACAATGTTCGCGCGACGGAAGTGTAATGTACATATGCGATATTTCGCACGCTTGACGGGCTTGAATTGTTTGTACATTTTATTTGTTAATTTGGGTCACGTATTCGGGCAATCCTGATTTCTTGTGAGATTCAATTCATGTGTCTGCATGATTGTTTTTTGTGTGTTTTGCTTTGATCTTCTAGGAGGTATTGAAGCACAGCAAATGATAATAACTGTGGAAAATATTATATTTTGGTAACGTTTGGTTACGGTCGATTGTGGAGACCGCGAAAAGTTGTTTCCGTCTATGGCGAGTCCACAATGATTATTGTCAGCGGAGTGTCCATTGAAACGGAAGACAAGAGACAAACGGAAGTCAAAGTACCAGCGCTTTACCAGGAAAAGCTGTCCTCTACGTGGAAAATTTGTGTCAATTTTACAACCGGTCTCGGTGTGGGGAATGTATTGTTGTATAATAAGTAAAATGTCCACACTTGATGATGCTCGGTGCAACATCGCCTTGATATCTGAGCTGTACAAGACCCGAGATGTTCCCTTGTGCTATCTGCGACGTGAAATTGAACTCGATGGAACAGAGAAGGGCTCATTGCCGTGGCAAGAACCATCTAAAACGTGTGGCAGCTAGAGAAAAAGCCATAGAACTCGGTACGGACTTCGACAGCACTCCTGACCACTGCGACGTTTGTAATGTCCCTCTAACTTCAAAGATGACGGCCATCGACCATTTCAAAGGCAAAATGCATCAAAAGAAAGTCAAAGCGGTAGAAGATCTCCGTCAGGGGTTTCGAAACTTCTGTGACGTTTGTGATGTCCGGCTACAGTCGCTGAAAGTTTCTGAAGCCCATTTTAACGGCAAACAACATCGCAAACGCGAAAGAAAAAGCAGCTTATCTCGTGGGAAGGACAAGAACTCGACGAACGAAAGAAAACCAAGGGAAACAAGACTCAAGAAAGTTGGTGACATTTCGCAGACTTCTTTTGGTACTGTGAATAATCCGTCGTCTTCCAACAGCTCGTCGACTTGGGAACGTTTAAATTGTGACAATGAGAGTGATTCCAAAGATCCATTAAGCGAGTTCAGAAGCAGTTGTAAGTATTAGCGGAGCCAAGAAAGATCTTTATACTTCTTACACGATGTTGGGAAGCTCCTTCGATTCACCATATGTTTCAATATACTGAATTGAAATTTTCTTTCGAAAACGAACTTTTTCCAATGGCCACAAACACCTGCTATGTTTTCGGTACTGAACTCTTAACCAAACGGCTGAATGCCAGAATCAGTGTTGCTCGCAAACCTTTGTGATCCACAATTCCGGATTGAAACTCAAAATCTGTGTCTTTTCAGAATGGTTTCCTGAACTAAATACCCCTCTTTTGATCTTCTTTTCACTTTTTAAGAGACAAAATCCATCTTCTGCGTGATTCAACTGAAAAAAGTATGTCCTCTTCTTTATGACTTGGGTGTAGCCGGTGAATGCGTTTGAAACGATAACACGGAAGCTTAAAAGAGCGCGTATTAAACTGTTTAACATCAAAGTAGTATTTTTGTCCGAGGCGTTCGTGTAAAAAAGAACGCAATGCCTGAATTCGATGCGTCCAGAATTCCATTAGTTTTCGGGAAAAGAAAGAAAAAAACCCAAAACCAAAACCGTTCTTTTAAGTGATTTGGATGATCATGCGCTCGCGCGATCTTGTAAAGCGTGGAGTCTGCTTTTAACTTGTATGTTTGAGGAAGCTGTTCTATCTCCATCTGTTCCGGTGTTCTCTGTAACTCGGAAAGGAAATGTTTCAGTATTAGTTTCGTCTGAATACTAAGTCCTTTTTGGAGAGAAAAACTGAAAGCTTCCTTTTAAATGTAGGCACCAAATTCCGTGCCAAGACCTTTGAGACTGAGAGCCATAGTTGGTTGTGTAAGTTTTTTTTTTTTCCCAGGGAAAAATTGGTACTTTTTGCTTGGTAGTATCAAAAGAACTTGCAAATGGTTCTTCTTTTTAAAAGCATGAAGCTCCCTGTGTTCAAAGTGGGGGTAATTTTGATGAAATAAAGCTCTCATACTATGTTGGGTGGGTGTTCCCTATGGGCAAATGGCTTTAGAAAAGGATTCCTAAAATTTTCTTAGCTGAAGAATTTCGCGAAAATGTCTCGTGTGTCTATTGACAAGTATACTGAACTTTAATATCGTGTTTGGACGTTAGTTACTCGTGGTATTTTAGACTTAAGTTAGCGAGGGGTAAAGGAAACAATTATATAATGATTGAAGTAAAATTTTCACATTACTACAATTTGAACTGCTCTTTAAAAGATAACAATAACTAGCAAGGAAAACATACTAAAGGAGTATAGATCTCGTTTATTTATGTTCAGATTGATTGAGATTATTTCAATTCTGTGCTTAGGATAAGTTATATTTCTTTCAGACCAAAATACTGGTTTATTGAAACTGTGTTTATCTTGTGATGTTTGTAAAGGGACAATTTTTTAAGCATCCTTCTCAGATTTTATCCCTGGAAATATGTTCTGGAGTAAGTAGTTTCTTAAAGAATGACCTTAGTTGTTTTGATTCGTATATATTTTGTTGAGAAATAACCCAAATCTCATTACTTTGTTGTTCTGTAGTGCGCAGCAAACCTAACTCGCCTGATACACCACTCTCAACAAGTCCAAATGACTCGAACAAATCTTACTTCTCGTACGAAAAGACCGCAGTTAAACAAGAGTCTACGTTTTCAAACAACGAACTAAGCTGTGAAGTGCAAGGTAATCACTTCAGCAACAGCAGTGATTTGTGTCAACCCTGTACATATGAAAATGTAGTCACATCCAGATGTAATGTCTTTGAGAGCATTGAACAACAGAAAGCTTTCCTCTCGGTGGAAGATGTGTTCGAGGAAAATACTACTAATTCTTGGGAATCAAAAGCGAAGCATTTACCGAATTATCTTAACGAGACCTGCAGTAATTCGCTCAAGGAATCAAGATGTGTTCAAAGCTACACTCTGAAGAACGGCATGAAAAATGGCGTCCCTGGAGGAAGTCACGAATTGACGCAAATCCAGAGAGTACTTAATTTGTTGAGACAAACAGTTTACCCGATTTCATCCGGTGATATAGCCCGAAAACTTGGTTGTGTGTCACCTAGTGAAGTGAACGTGGGACTTGTTCATCTAGAGAAGCTGAAAATTGTATCGAAATCCGGTTATAGTCCGATACTTTGGTCACTCGCTACGCCTCTCCGTACACAGAACTCCCCTCAACCGCCATCTGCGACTTATTCCAATGGTCAACCAGATAAGTACCCAGTGGACTCTAGCAGAGAAACCCAGTTCTTTCAAACAACGAGGGATCTTTATTTAATCAAAGGTTTCGACGTTACCATGAAGGAAACCTTTCCGCCCGCCATTTTGTCTAATGCTTCCACAACGACGCCGAACAAAGCACTTCGCGTGATGGACAACATGACCAGTGTGTTCGAGTCTAACTTGATCAATTTGTTTCAACTAAACGGCCCTCTTACGACGTATGAAATCTCAGAAAAACTTAACGTCGCAGATGTAACTCAACTTATCGTTGTTTTACAAACACTTTTGAAGCGACGCTTGATTGTTAAGGAAAGTGAGTCACCGGAAAGATGGCGTCTGGCGAGCGTGTCGAGATCAAACGGTGTAGGGGTCATAGGGGAGGAACGCAAACGAAAAAGTCCTGTGCAGAATGGTCACATTTCGGGTGAAACGTCTAGAGAAAGAACTCCAACGCCTCCCCAACTAAACGGGTTCTGCGAACAAGGCTTGCATGGTTTTCGCAACATCACCAATCCTGAAGTGAGAGTTTCCATGCAGAACAAAGAGTGCAACTTCAGTAGCAAAGTAAAGACAAACGGTGACTGGCTGCATTTGAACCGTTTCAATGAGCAGACCAGTGTTTCAAATGGCAGCGAAGTTCACCAGAGACCTGTATCGGAAGGTCCTGGGTATTTTCACAATAGTCACATTTTGAACCAAGGAAACAGACATGAATTTGGGAAGCACATGGATGGAGGAGGTTCACTTTCGCGCTCTCCTTCATTAATGAAAGAAACAAACGAATTTCGATATGATTTAACGCAGACTGCTCTCACTGGTTATCAGAAAGAGCTCTACGAGCAAGCCATGCAAGAGGACGTCGTGTGCTACCTCCCAACTGGCACTGGTCAAGGTGTGGTGATGGCTTCGGTCGTACACCACATGTTGATATTGAATCCCACGAAACAAGCCTTGGTTGTCGTCGAAGACACGGTGTGTGCATTAGACCGAGTTCAATGCCTTCGAAAAGAGCTTCTTTGTAAAAACAAAAGGAAAAAGATCAACATCAGCCTACTTTCAGGAGAACTGAAGCAGTCCAATGGCAAAAGACAGGTCGTTGTGGCAAAAGCGTCTTCTTGTCTGCGGTTGTTAAAATGCGGAGCGATTTCGTGGAAAGACACGTGTCTTCTAGTTTTTGATCAAGCTGGACAGTGTTTAAACGATAATCCATCACACCAGATCCTTCGTGATTACTACATTAAAAGTAAGACTGATTTCAGAGATGGACATGTTCCGAAACTGCTTGGGTTTATCGATTCTTCGGCCGGCGACGACAACTTGACAAAGACCGTGGCGAAGTTTAACAACGTTTTAGGAAGCATGGGTGATGTGTTTCTCTCCTGCGTAACACATTCTAAGGCAGAGCTCGAAGAGAGCAAGCGGCAATCCATGTTCGTGTGTGTTTCTGCAAGTCTCTCAAAGGAAGAACAGCGCATGTTTGATGCTTTGCACTGCTATCTTATGTTGGTGTTTGAAAACCTGGCCTCTCAGTGGCAGCCATTGAACAGCTACAAAGAACTACTTGAGCTGTGTTTTCAAATGTATCCCATCAACGGTGAGGCATTTGTAAAACTCGTTCGTTTAACCGGTCAGCCCTTGGAGAAACGTCTTCCTGCGAATTGTGTGAAAACCTGGCAACACTACGTTGCCATTTGTGAGGTGATTATTGCTTTAGTGGAATGCGGCGAGGATTTTGCGAAAGACTTGCTGGGCAACTTGAAACGTGAAGCGTTTGGTTTTTCTTGGGCGAACGACGTGGGATTGCCTGCCAACGAATTGTCACTGGATTTATTACCAGGTGCCTTACGTAAGAAGTTAACTTGGGGTAAGTTTTGTTGATGCTATATGCTCTTTTAAATCTAGAAGACTGAAGTTTTTGTTTCGATCGTTACCGTTGTTGAGAACATGCAGAGGTGACTTATGTTTACTTTCTTTTACCCAGTTTTGGTTTTTGAAATGAGGCTTAGTTTCAGTTAATCCACCTTAATTCGCCTGTGCTTATGACTTGTAAGCGTAGTTCCATAATTTGTCGATGTGTACGTGTATACGACCTCCATATTTTTTACCACATATTTCTGGAGCTCTGCATACTATTTCGCATGTACGTCCAGCAGTCAACCTGGTTTAGTTTATTCGATCTGTAAAAAGTCAGACGCTTTTAGGAAAACGTTCATTGGTAGAAAAGTGAAAGCTTAATGTCTAAAAGCAACTCCATTATCAGATTTCTTCTAAACGTTGACTGTTTTTTTGTAAAATGATTTGAACCGCATGGCTTGAATTCTAGACATACACTTTGTAGCGTGCAACGAACAAGACAGTCTATCGTCGAATGTCGCGTTGTTAATCATCAATATTGAAAAGGAAAAGTCTTCGTAAATATTGTGCACAAATATATTTCAGACTTGTCTTGGACGATAATATTGATTTGAAGGACGATGGGTTTCTTTGACTGCATTGAGCGCCATGTTTTCCGTTTGTGTGGGAATTCTGACGGTGATTCCTAATTCGAGAATGTAATTCGGTCAGGCAGATCTCGTTCCTTGGTATAACTTCGTTAGACATACTCATAGGATTTGAAAACTTGTGTTTAATTAGCCAGTTGTTAATATTACAATAACGACGACCTGGTTGTACAGCATCGTGCCAAACTACTCGAATACTTCTACTTTCTCTTCGTTTGTGTTGCTTGCCGTTTTATTTTAACCTGGCGTTCGCCCTATGGAATTATTTTCGAGGGTACTATATAAGCTAAGGAACATAACTAACGTGGGGTCGTGGATTTTTTGTTCCTGTTTTAAGATGAAATGGTGAATAATCAGGATCATCTTGTGATATTTCCTGATCAACAGGCGAATATCCAAATTAGGGAGGGTCCTCTTTTTCAGCATTTTTTTTCCGTCAAGTCTTCACTTCTTTGATCCAGAAAGAGGACTTGGTGGTAATGTACCGCCTAAGGATGCTCTTCCTGGCGAAATGCTCACGTACGGGAACACTAAATTGTCATGTGAAGAACAATATTTGTGGCAGATGATGTCAAGATTATGTTTCAGTTAACTGACTCATCATTTTATTCTTACGCTTATGAGCGAATTTAGACTTCTTCAAGGCATTCTTTTATTTCACGGTTGTCCATTTTTTATTTTCAATACAGAGAATTCGCTGATTTTTATCTTAGGTTCCGAAGATTCAAACCAGCATGGATCTGGCCTGCGTGAGCTCATCGAGCAGCTGATGATTATACAGTGGGAGAATGCGCGTGTCTCGTCCGAGCGACCGCTGGCCTTAGTGATTGTAAAGTTACGAAAGACGGCGAAGTTGCTGGCCAACTACTTGGCGCGTTATCCAGAACTGGCGAAGAGGAATGTCAAGACAACATTTGTTGATGGTAATAAGGAAAACAATTTTAATTATAATTAGAAAGTGATACATTTACATTAATGCAATGATAGCAGTAACTGTTGAATAGTGTGCTAGCCAAAAACAAACAAACAAAAGAACAAAACAAACCAAAAAAACAAAACGCAAATTTTTTCGGGCAGGCTTTTATAGACCGTTTCTATTGAGTTTCATGTTTCATTGCAGCGATGGTAAAGTCAGGAAATTCTTACCTTGAAACATATATATTAATTTATTTCTACAGTAAGATAGATAGGTGGATGTTCTGTATAAGGGGCTCCACTTGTCACTTTAAAAAAAAGAAAAGAAAAAAAATTACCACCTGCTTCCAAGTCATTATATGTTGCTTATATGAATTTCAAAGGGGTACACCAGCCCCACGAGTTACCTCAGTTCCTAAGCCAGCGGTCTGAATGTAGGGTTAGAATTCCTTACGTGACTTCACCATCACTGCAATGAAATTGGCTGTACAAGAGAGGGCGGGTTTCTTTGAGAGCCAACCTGAAAAAAACTTGTGTTCTTTTTTTTTAACTAATACAGGTAATCATTGCTAACAATCAGAATTGACTGTGGCAAAATGGTGGCGATTGGTGGTGCACCAGGAAGTTTAGATTTGGTTAGAAAGCTAGTAATCTACTTAATTCATGGAAACATTTTATTTCAGAATCCTCCTTAGGATAACATGAAGAGAAAATTTCATGAATGACGTGCATTGTGAAAGTCAACTTGGGAAGTCCAGTTGACGTTTGTGGGATTCGAGCTTGCATGATTTACAGAGGATGAGAGACGTTCCTCAAACCGTCAATACCACAAGAAGTATTAAGGGAACCACTCAGTATTTTAATGTAATACACAACAGTGGTAACTCCGAGTAGCATGAACATTTTATTAGAGATTCTACTTTTCGACTAGATCTTAGTCATCATCAGGAGTTATCAGGAATATGCTGATGATTATTTAAGTCTAGTGCAAACGTAGAATGTCTGATAAAATGATTTCGTTACTCAAAGTTACCATTGTCGTGTATTTCACAAGAAGTGTTTTGTGGGTCTTTGAAGAACAAGGAATCCGTGTTAAGGATGTGTAAGATCTTCCAGATTCACTGAATTTGATTGGAAAAAATCAAGGTCTTTGAAAGTACTGAAGTTATTTTTAGATATAAAGGCATTTAAAACGTTGGCCTTTGTACTTTCATTGGTATTCAACGCATCTAAGCATCAAGATTCGAAGTTATTTCGATTTAATGACGTTAGGTCAATTGACATGCATCCTAATATTCATACAATTACTGCCGATCCCTCGGTCTTCCTTAACATATCCTGTGACTAAGAACGACCATATGAATGCACGGCTTACGGCTCTAAGGAAGAGATGACCTTTACACTATGTTTGGGTTTAATTCATCAATTAACATTGTTTTCATGCTTTGGTTGCCTGGCACATGACTAAACTACCTGTCAGTCCGGTTAGATACTCGTCAAGCCAGTTTTTTTTTTTTTTTGTTTTGTTTTTTTATCTTGCAAGATGTTTTAAATAACTGCACACAAGACTTTGTACACTATGAAGAATTAGTTGTAAAATGATAACAAAACACCTGACATTTAGCTGATCATTACTAGAAAACATATGAGAACAGATTTTGAAATGGTGGAATTCATAGTGCAGAAAAATTGCACAGGAATCCTTGTATAACCTCGAGATAACCAGGAGTGCTTTCGCCGTTGAGCTGCAAGGACTTTAATGGTGAACGATGGTTTCTAATTTGTTCAACCCATGGCCTTCTCATGAACAATGAGACATGAACTAATTTCTTAAGTTTGGTTTTCTCTAGAGACATAAACATAACGACATACCGCAGCGCAGTTAGCACTTCACGGTCAATTGAACTCTTTGTAATTTCCAAATACATAGGGATTAACCGACCACGAAGTACGTACTGCGCTTGCGTGTGTCACTGAGGTTATTTATGCTTATGTCATTAGTGAAAACCAGATTTTATCGCGCCGAAAACTGGCTTCAATCAGGTAGATCCTGAAAGGAGCAAAAAACATGAGACGTAAACATGGCGTTGCTCACGTGCCAGCAAGTTCGATACGGTAACTTGTTCACCTGTGGGAAGTATTTCCATGATATTTACGATAATTATCAGAATTGTGACACTCGTGCAGTGGCGTAGCTAGGATTTTTTCTTGGCGGGGGCGCAAGCATTCAAATTTTCCGACAACGACCACAAATCAGTGATAATTACAGTGATGCTTGTAGTCTCATATTTCATCAAGAAACAGCCGACGGGCGACGGGGATTATGCACAAATAGCTGGCGAATGTCATATGTCAAAATAGCGAAAATTCGCAAATGGCAAATGATGTAAATAGTGCGAGTAGTGCGGATATTGAGTCATCAGAGTCATTATTAGAATTTTACTAAGCGTTTGACTTGAACTGCAATTAAATTACAATTTCTAGACAGTTATTTCTTTTGAACCATCAGCTTTCCCGACAACCCAAATTTTCCGACTGAGGACAGAAATTTTCGGACAAACAGCTTTGCGAGGCGGCTTGAGGGGGGGGCGACCGCCCCTCAGCCCCTCTCTGGCTACGCCACTGCACTCGTGACTCAGGCTGGAGTCGTTTTCTGAAGATTCAAATTTGTGCATCGACCTCCACCCACGTAACTGGTAACCCGTTGAGCCATTTTTAGTAATTAATTTTTTATTCACCACGCTCCCCGGGTTTTTTAATTACTGCAAATGCAAGCAGAAACTTCATCACATGCAAAGTTACTTGTAGTGTATTTTGTCTTTTCGTCATACCTGTGTTAGTTTTCCAACTAAATAGGTAAGTTTTAATTTAAATGGAAAAGAACCCTAAGCTTTGACAACGTTGTTCCTTCCTCTCTGTTTTAGTTACAACAAAACATACCAGCCAACTGGTTTTCACACTAGTTTTTAATTTTCATTCTCAAACTCATTAATATAGAATGAGTATATCATTCAATCAGACGCGCTGAATGGCACCACGTAAGCAAACTTGAAATACCATGGAATTACCAGGCAGAGGACTTGAACTGTTTTTTCCAGTCCTTCGACGGGAAATAATAGTTCAAGTCCTTGGATTAAAAATTCGATTTCAAACAATCGGTTTATTCATCCATTTATCCCATTACTAATGCAATAACTCATTATACCAATACACTGCACTTTTTGCTGTTTACTACCAGAAAACATACCATCATTAACGCCAACCTAGAACTCATTAACGCAAAATTACATCCTCTTTTATTCAATCGACATTCACTAGCGTAGATACGCAACCATTTGCATTGAAGGGCATTCTACGGCGCCAAAAGACGATCATTAATACCATTCCACTATACATTAGGGTTAATAGAATTTCAATTACGTAAGAGAAATACATTGCCCAATTGAAATTTTATTATCCCTAATGCATAGTAGAATGGTATTAATGGTCGTCTGTTGGCGCTATAAAATGCCCTTCGATGCAAATGGGTGTGTACCGACGCTAGTGAATGTCGATTGAATAAAATGAATGTATTTTTGCGTTAATGAGTTTGAGGTTGGCGTGAGTAATAGTATATTTTCTGGCAGCGAACAGGAAAAGGAAAATTGATTCTGAGAAGTCATACAAAGGCCTTGTGTGTGAATACCACAACATTTATGTTTTTGTTTTGTTAGTATCTCGTCACAGCTTATGGCAGGTACTCAAATAAGAGGTTTTCACACCTAGGAAAACGATATACATGACCATTTCTAGGAAGAACTACACTTGAAGGCGTAAAAGTGAAAAGGTTTTATTGGTCGCCTTAGAGTTTCTGCTTCACTTTGTGTTTGTTTTAGTATAAACAGCATACCTTGATGAAGGTTTAACATTTTCTAGTACAGAGAGCAGTCGAATGGGCTGTGTTTCCAGTACGCGTTCACAGTTGAAGTTAGCCATCCTACGGTACAAGAATAATAGGATGTCTTAGTACCACAGAAGCAAAACGATCTGCGCAGGAAACTTTTTAATCTGTTTCAGATTGGCTAGTCAGGAGTAAATTGTGATGTCTCGGCACGGAATTAGTGTTGCTTTGGGATCGAGTGTGCACAAATTAAATTTTAAAATTGTAATGGTAACAACTAAAGAGTGCTGTTTTCTTCAAGTATCTTGTAGTAGGTGACTAAATAGTTGCTATCTCTGTTGATTTAGGTTCGCACTCATGCCAACAGAAAGCCGTTGTTTCTGCCATCAAGCGACGACAGTATCAAGTGATTGTCTCAACAGACGACGTCGAAGACAACCTTGATTTACCTCATTTTGAGCTCGTCATTCTGCTAGACCAACCAACCACCCACTCTGCCTTAGTTCAACTGCGTAAGAGGCAAGGAACAAACGTGGTGGCTCTTTACCGTGAGCTTGGAGGTGAAAAGATGTTAAAAGAACTCTTGGAGCGGGAAGAACGCGTTGAGAGAGCTATTGCAGTTATTCGAGGTGAAGAAAGTGCGCCGTAGCAGTACGTCATCTTTTGTATGTATATTACATTACCTACTGTGTGGTTTATTTGCACAAAATAACACAATGCGACGTAGACGCATAGACTGGATTTCATTCTTTTGAATATTATTCAGTGTTAACCTTCTTCAGAGTTGCTGTCTTTTTCTAAAGAATGAAGTTGAGGCTATACGTGTAAAATCACGCATTGTAATATTTATGTGGTTGGTCTATAGCCCTGCCGCACGCCATATTGATTTAGTTGCGGTCGCCTGATCGCATGCGTTACTCAAAGGACTCAAAAGACTAACTCATTGAACTCTAAAAAGACTGGAACGATACCCGCTAACTTTGTTTTGAAGCTATCATGGAGGCTGATATCTACTGACATGTAGGTTAATTTGCAGGTCATTCCAGTTCCCTACGCGATAAAACACGCAACCTGTTGTGAAAAACGTTACCCAAATTTCGGATTTTTTGACAGTTTTCTTTTTTTGTCCTTAGTAAGTAGAGGATAATGTCTGTAGGACTGCATATTTGTTAGGATTGACTGTCCATGAGAAGTAGAAGTTGAATACAATTTTTTCCCGCGCCTGTTTTTGACCTACATGGCTGTCCTCTTGTCGGAATAATTCGATCGTGAAGCCTGGTATGACGAAGCATCTTTCCAGTCTTTTTACAGTTTATTGTTCTAACTCTTCTCCTTTGTCTAGCGTCCATACTATAGACGCCATTTTTTTGTGTGATTTCTTACTACTCTCTTATTGGTGGTTTTAATCACTGCAGTGCCAGAAATGCGCACACGTTTGCGACAGGATGCGAATGCATACAGTTGCCTGCGAAAAAAATCAAACATGTCTGATCGATGCGATTTTTGTTGCTTGCAAAAATCTGTGACATTTCTTGCTTGCAACTAAAATCGCGAACAGTCGCCCAAGTGTGCACCGGGCTTATGAGATCAATCACCCTCTCAATTATGTTTTGAAATTTTTAATTTGCGTTGGTAAACTGGTTTCAAATACTGGGTGGCGGTTCTCACAAGAACTGTCAGAAACTTGGAAAACGTCAACTCGGGAATGAGATTGATACCAATTTAAATAAACTAATTTGCGACAAATTCAACACACTAGGCCATTCCTCTGCTGCCGTCGGCTGGTGGTTAGTCCCGTTCGCTTACGTGTAATACCCAAGTACAGATTGTGCCCGATATTAGTTTATACCAATATATTTTAATGATGGTTTAACTCCTTTGTGACTACATAGGTTTTCTACTCTAGCAAACGCTGGGCGATTTTGATCGCCAATGAGAGACCACAGTACTCTTCCCCAAAATTTATCAACGAACCATTGCATTCCCCGATTTAAACTGAACCACGCTCAATGCAGTTTCAAAACAATCGAAGGTATGGTGATAGGAGTGCATTATGGGACATGGTGGATGCCCATGGAGCAATCCCATCTAATTCACCGCTATTCCCAAACCTTCTATTGTTTGTAACATAGCCACAACGTATGTCGAAATCAAACACGTGAACCAGGCGGATCGTTACTGGGACGAGTCCATGGACACGTGCAAGACACCATGGTCCATAGAATTCGTCAATGACTCGTGTCAGTAAATCGTCAGGATTACATATTGTAAATATTGCATATATCAACGGTATTTTATTGTAGAAAATTCAGATTAGATTTCTATACCAAACATACACCGAGACAAAGCGGGAACAAAGATCATCCATTTTCTATGGAAAAAAATGAACAAAGGAGAAGTTTTAATACGAGTTTGCAAAACTGCATCTTCAAGCTCAAGATACGACTTTAAAACAAACCAAAAAGAGAATATTTCAGAGGATATTTTTAGGTATGATGCTGGATTGTTTTCCTACTCTCAAGGAAAGCTCTCCATAGATTTTAGCAAAGATGACTGCTTGGATCAAGTCATAAACAGAAAAAAGAAATTATCAAGATTCTTATGAAAGATTTACGTTAATTTATTAAAAAAAATAGAAAACTGGTTGGATGTCTCTGCGCTGTGAAAAAAACACGAATTACGTCATTTTCACTGGAAGAATGCTTAGTGAAAACACAAAGCCTAGCCGAGTGTTCTGTATTTTTCCGATTGAAATGGTGTCATAAGTGTTTCTTTCACAATGTAGACACACGGAAGCTATTTTCTTTCCTGTTTATTTCATAAAATAACCAAGGTTTTCTCTAATCTTTATGACTTCATCCATGACTCAATTCTCTAAAAGAAAATGAAAATGACGTAAGCCCTGTCTCTATACTCTGAGAGAAAATGAGGTTTGTCCAATCAGAGCGTGGATTGAATGCGCGTTATTTTCTAACACAATGTTATAATTGTTTTCAATGTAACGTCAAGACGACACATAGCTACTGAGATCAACCTTGTTTTATCGATTCTGTTCGTGCAACGTGTCCTTAACAATGAATAAACACAGGATTTGCTATCTGTTTCGTTGAAAGTAATAGTTGATTCAGATTGCTGTTCTTATCTCTTGATAATCTGAAATTAAATTAATTTAACAATTTGGTAGGAGAATTATGTTCGTATTTTGGGTTTGAAACCGTATCGTTCATACTAAAAAACGTTGACGTGTCATGAGATTGCCGGGACCATTTATATCCCAAAATGTATTCATTGGAATTTGGCGTTCATGTTCCAAGATGGTTGAGGTTCTTGGAATTACATTACCAAGTTTTCTTTTAAAAGAATTGCCCAAGGAATAAAAACTTTGTTCAACTAAACCCTTGGATGCAGATCAAGTTCAACTTGACTGTGTGTAACTCGTAATGAACTTGCTTTTACCGAGAATTTCAAGAAATCTAAATTATCCTGCTTCATCATCAGCCTCCCGAAAGGAAACGATTAATAAGGAAGTGTTGTCTTTATCAAAACCTGCTTGTCAGCGAGGTGTTTGAAATTAAAACAAAAAAAACAAACTATAGTTCGAAGTCATCCATGTTGATGTAAAAATGTGACCTGCAAAGTGAGTGTATATGAAATGTCAAGCAAAAAGTGAGATTAAACTGAAAAGTCAAGAGGAACACAGATGACGGTTGGAACGAAAGTCCTTCAGCTGAGGCTTTCGGTTAAGGCATTCTTTTAACTTGGCAGTTCAGTTTTACTTTCCGCTTATTTATCGAAGCAAATTTGTCCATGAATAAGTGTATTACCGTAACTAATGTTTGAAATTTTTAGATTATATGTCGTTTAGTCCTAGAAAGATTGCAAATTTCTAGAAATTTAGTTGCATGTTCCAACAATGTGTAATTGAGTTGCTAGGATTTGTACTTGTTGGTAAAAAATTGTACAAGGAAATAAAAACCATATCATAAATGTTTTATGTCTGGATTACTCAACATAATTGAAAGTCAAAACAGCAGAGATACCGCGCGGTTGTTCCGACATGGCTGTAGGCTCAAAGGATTATTGAAATTTTTAATTTGCGTTGGTAAACTGGTTTCAAATACTGGGTAACGGTTCTCACAAGAACTGTCAGAAACTTGGAAAACGTCAACTCGGGAATGAGATTGATACCAATTTAAATAAACTAATTTATGGTGGTGGTGGTAAATCTAAGTTCAACTTAAAATCACCTTTTTTTCCTTACATTGGCCAACTTTGAGTAATACCGCTGATCATGTTGTCTTGAAGCTCGTGTACACATTGGACACGTGACGCGACGCCGTAACCATGTACTGTAACCTTTAAAAATTAGCTCCATATTATTTTAATATCTTTCACATTGAACTGAACTGAACACGTTACTCCAACGTTGCAACGGGGACGCGATCAACGTGAACGATACCATTAAAATAATGTCGTACTAATTTCCTTGCCTTGCGGCGCACGGTTATACGGTGTAGCGTCACGTGTCTAATGTGTGCGTGCCTTTGTTTTCTATTAATTTAGACGTCACATTTTGACTAATAAAATGGTTTTGCATTAGCCAGAGTTAAGACTTAATAAACAGTTTGTTAACTTCTACTACAATATACACAACACTTATTTTAGACCCCGTTCACACGATACCGGTACGAAATGTAACCGTAACGAAATTGTTGCGGTTAGGCCTTGCGTTCACACGGTACCGGTATGAAAAAGCATGAAACCGTAATGCTAACCGTAACGATTTGAAACCGTAATCGTGTGAACAGGTTGCTACCGTGATATTTTGATACCGGTGCAGTTTCGTACCGGTATCGTGTGAACGGGGTCTAAAACTGATGTCTCCCAGAGGTTACCCATCAGCACAGATTAAGAAATCAACCAAAAGTCCAACTGTGATATAAAAATGAGATGCTCCGTAGGCAGTATAAAACAGCACAAAAAGTTAACGTTGGTAGACTGCCGAACTTATGATAAACAATTTTAACGTTTCGAGCTATGGCCCTTCGTCAGAGGGTGAAACGAGTTCTCCAGAACTCGTTTCATTCTCTTACGAAGGGCCATAGCTCGAAACGTTAGAATAGTTTATCATAAATTCGGCAGTCTACCAAACTTAACTTTTTTTTGCAAAAGTCCAACTGCATGGTTTCTTTATCGCCGTGTTCCTAGGAGCGCCTTTGTTGGAATAGTTTTAACAAGGCAACGCTTTGCAAGTAACGTAAGTGTACGTACACACAAAAATACTCTTGTGGAAACTAGGTCGTGCTACCCACGGTCATTGCCTGCAACCCTGACCAGAATGTCCTCTATCATAAGACAATATTCCAAACAGTTAACGCTTTAACCGGCAGAGCAGAAGACTTCGTTCGAGGAACCTGACTAATCATCTGGTCTAAACGAACGAAAAAGACTACCTACAACGCGTATTTTTTTAAAAACTACTGGAAACCTAACATCGTCTGTCATAATACCCATAAAAACGAAACTACAATGAAACTAACAGCTTGCGCTAATGACAATTTCTGGCAGAAATTTGCGCAATAATTTTTCTAATCGTAGATCCGCATCGCCAGCAATTGTCAACTTAGTCTATTTAAATTTTCAGATAACCTCGCCAAAAAACTGTCTCTTTTTTTATAACAACTCTATAGCACCGTTAATAGCTCATGTTTAGTTGTCGTGTGTAATTCTACTGATAATCCAGCAAGGATTAGTTTATGTCAATACAGTTCTGTATTCTTGGTGCAATATCATCACCTTGCCCGCGTACAACAAACTTGTCTTCGATCCTAATTTCCACCTTTTGAAATAAGTAATGTCTTTTAGTAACAATAAGCTCAACTAAATGAGCTGAGTAGAGTTTGATGTTGGGTATGCCATATGTTCACAATCTGTTTAAAGTTTAAAGAACGTTGTAAAGGTAGAAAATGTAAAGAAAGTTTAGATTTATACTCTGCCAAAAGACGAGACTAGCGAAAGCCCTTCATTGGCACTTCATTTTTGATACAGTGAATTATCGACCTTACTGAGACTCTTTAAAACAGGGACTACTTTTTGCTGCACGAGTAAAATACCCGCCAAAAAAGCCCGGACATCTTGTAACAAATTTGCAACAGTCTTGCAACAAACAGTTCCATGAAGTTTACATCATGATGTATTCACGCTGTGTTCCCAGTTGTTGCTAAGTTAGGACAGGCTTGTTTGAGACTTGTAGCAAGGCGACAATTTAACAGACTTGGGCGTGTAACAAGTAATCCCACCAAGTCTTACATTTCTTATTTGCCTCTTCAACGTGACCAGTTGCTTCAAGGTTGACAAGCACCGATCATCAGCTTGTCCCAGTTTCATCAAGTACCACCGATGTTCGAACTTGCTCACAAACATGGTGATACTCTGTTGCGAATACTTTGTGTTGACTGGACCAGGTATTTTCGTGTGTCACAATATCAGCGTGAGATCGATCTGAACTTTCACTTCATCGTTCACATTAAGCTGAACTGTGACATTGAGGTCAAGGAGCAGTATGAATTGGGAGCTGAACATGCAGAAGGACAGCGCAGATGTGATGATTATGCTCTTTTCCTTGGCTCCTCTTCAAATCATTATGGCGACCAACTAGTGTTCACGTATATGAAATACCAAGTGCATATCATTTGGAGTTTAGTTTCACCGGCTTGTTTTTCTTCATTGTGTAATCTTCCACCTGGAATAGCTAGGGTATCAGGAGTCACAGTCCTTTTGCCAGTAATTGCGAACGTTAATCAAAGATTCATGAACTCCGTTAAGTCAATTTTTCGTTGAATGATGTGAACTCAGATGTACTGTCCATCAAATCAATTTTGAACGTTTAAAAGGAAGGTTATCTTGGAGTTTAGAACACAAAATTCTTTAAGTTTAGTTCTAAACATTTTTTACTTGAGCGACGCTTTCATTGGAATCTGGCCTTCGCCATTTAAAGGCATTAAGCAATCGTAAAGTTTGCCGCCATGACTAAAACCCAGATTCAAATCGAAGTTCAACTGGTAAGGCTGATTTTACGCCTGAAACAAAGAAACTTAGATTTCATAAAGTATTGATTAGTTGCTGAGTATTGAGTTGCCATAGAGTATTGATCCACCTTGATCCACCTTTCAAGGTGGATCATTTCTTTCCGTTTTCACGTCATGCAGACTCCTAATTCGAAGAAAACGCTCCTTTTCGCGGAAGAGGAAGTTTTGTTTGTAAAGCATGATTTGTGCCTCGAAAAACTTCGCTTTGATTCAGACACCAACGAAAAAATTCAGAAAAGGGAGGCAAAGTGTCCTATTATCAGAAAAGTGTTGTTCTGATGTTGCAGACTTCGAAAATTTCGAGCCTTTCAGCCATACTCGCAGTTTTTATGTCAGCTATTCAAGATGGCCAAGTAGCGTAATAAGATCCTAAGATGCTTATCGTAAAAACAAAATTGTGTTATTTTGTTTCTTTCCAGCTTTCAAACAAGTGGAAACTTGTATCAAGGTTTCGTTTAATTTAGTTTTCTTCTATTCGGTTTCTCTTCTGCCAAACTTGTCTCAAACGCATGCGAAAGTTAACGAAGCTCATCCGCCTCTATCAAGCGAAGTCGTTCAGTTAATCGTAACACAAGCCATGCTGTTTCCATTGACCGTTGTAAAAAGATCTCTCGCTCTTTATAAACAATAAAATAACCAAAAAACCTACCCATTTATTCAACATGTCTTCATTATCCTGCAAGTCCATTTTTCGTACGTCCTGCTGCTATTGAAGATTGCATTGTCTCGCGATACTGCCTCGTATCGTGAATTTTCGTTCAAAATATCACAGTACACCCTTCGTTCTCAGTACCAGGTTTTCGCGGTTAAACTTGCAATGCGCTCGTTGATATTCGTCATCTTAATCTTATAGTGAATCTCCCACTAGGTGAAAAATGTCGCGCGACTCGACTTTTCCGGCGCGATTAACACGTATATTCAATCAGAACTATTCTACACATGTGACGCTGCAAAAAAAAAAAATCGAGTAGGCGGACATTTACCGCCCAGTGAAGATTGGGCTTTAATCACTTCCACGCCAGAAAAATTAATGATTCAGGGGTGGATCCAGACCAGTTCCATGGGTTCGATTGAACCGGTCAAAATTTGATAAAAATAATGCTAATTAAACAATTCAAATAAACGACATGTAATGTCATTGCATCAATTGGGTATTTTTCTGCTTGAGAAGCCCAATCTCATTGAAACTAGGTATTATTGACAAAAATAGTTTTGTGCATAGCGCTGGAAAATCATACAATTAAAAGAAGACACTACCTGAAGGAGCCAGGTTAGCAACAAATCTAAAATTTTTTAGAAGTCAAGTCTCTGCTTCTACAGTTTCCCACAACAGTGATCATATCTTTTTATTAAAAATTGTAAATATGCAGTATCCACTTGGAAACATCTATTCTATGCAGATCTCGGCTTCCACGAGAAGCTATTGTATTATTGATGCAACTCCGAGTTTAAATTGACATTTTGAGCAATGGGTGCCAATGTAGGTAGTGGAGGATAACAAGATGGGATAACTTTGGGTGAAGCAACTACCTGAAATATACGAAAAGAAACTTCGACGTTTCGAGCGAAGGTCCTTCGTCGGGAAGTTGGTAGTTTAGTTAGTAGTTCAGTTAGTAGTTAGTTAGTAGTCAGTAGTTAGTAGTTTAGTTAGTAGTTCAGTTAGTAGTTAGTTAGTAGTCAGTAGTTAGTAGTTTAGTTAGTAGTTTAGTTAGTAGTTTAGTTACTAGTTAGTTCGGGAAGTTTCTTTTCGTATATTTCAGGTAGTTGCTTCACCCAAAGTTATCGCATCTTAAATTGACATTCACTGTCTCTTTTTTTCTGTCTGTCTGTCCGCCTGTGTGTTTTTCCGACTGTCTGTCGTTTTGTCTGTATATCTGTCCATCTTTCCGTTGTTTTCAAAAAAGTTAAAATAGGCAACCGCAAATTTAACATAAAGTATGACATACGTGGGTGTAGGGGAAAATGAAGTAACCATTATCATTTTTCAAATGTAGAATAAATGGTGTTCTTTATTTTCACTATTTTTAATTTCTGGTTCTTAAGTTAAGCGCCTTGTATTTCAATTTTCAAATAAAGTTCTCAAGGCGATAATAAGAATGTTGCGCAAGCTCGTAAACAGTTCCAACGCTTACAAGATCTGTAACAACACCTTGCGCCCATGAGCACAACACTTGTGTATGACATGGAGATCTATTTAAAGATTTATTTTTTTTTAAAGATAGAGGATGCGTGGTCAGGTTTATACATGATATAAAGAGTCGTTCTCTGACCTGGAATTACTTTATTTTCGAGCTTTCGACTGTCTGGCTACAGTCTTGAACGGGAAGGATAAAGAATAATAAGATGGTGTGTTCTATTTATGCAAGTGATGAGCGGGAATGACGTAATGGGTAAAGCGATAGAATTACAATAAGAATGGTTCGGATACGAAGGTTATAGGGAACTATTTCTGTAAAAGGATCGAGTATTGTCCTGGGAGTGCACGGGAGTCATTGTCGGCTCGGTTGGTTGAGGCAGTGTGCCAGGATTCTAGTGTTTTCCGAATTCTATAGTGTCCTTTGTCGATATTAGAGGCGTTCTTAAAGTCTATGTTGTGGTCGTGTTTCCAGGCGTGGTTTGCGACGTTTGACCCTCGTGCGAAATTCTTTATGTTTCTCTCGTGTTCTTTTTTTCGTGTTAAGAACGATCTCCCGGTTTCCTCAATATAGCTCCAGTTGCAGTCAGCACAAGGTATTTTGTAAACAACATTCGTTTGCTCTTCAGCAGGTGGCCTGAATTTCGGGGGAGGAAATAGTTGTTGCAACGTTTTGAGAGGCTTGTTGGTAACTCGGATGTCATGTGTGCGTAATGTCCTGGTGATATTTTCTGTGAGTCCTTTAATGTAGGGGAGGACAGCGTAACTTGTTGTTTTTTCAAGTGGTTCCACCATTTTGAAGAACATTCCAACTAATTCTTCAGGTTCTGGTGTCACCATGGTTGAGTTTTCGGACTTTTTAATGGCATCTTGAATTAGTCTCTTCGGATATCCGTTGCTCGTTAGTTTATTTCGTTAGTAACTCCTTCTTCAGTTGTCGGCGATGTGGTGGCTCGGTGGATTAGGGTGTTTATGGTAGACTGTTTGTGGGTCTTGGGGTGGTGGGAATTGAAGTCCAGGTATCGATCGGTGTGGATAGGTTTCCTGTATACATCAATCTTGATTTGGTCATTTTGTCGTGTGACTAAGGTGTCGAGGAAGGGTAGTTGATTGTGCTTTTCATGTTCTACTATAAAGTTGATGTCAGGGTCAATTGAGTCGAGGTTGTCATGGAAGGAGGCCACAGCATTGGAATTGATGATGGAGAAACCATCGTCTACGTAGCGTTTCCAAACTTTCGGTTTGACTTCGGCGATGTTGATTGCCGCTTCTTCGATCTCTTCCATACATAAATTTGCGACGACGGGACTGACGGGGCTTCCCATAGCACAGCCATGCAAATGTCTGTAGGTGTCTCCATTGTAGATGAAGTAGTTGTTGGAAAGAGTGAATTCCAACAGTGAAATGATGTCATCCACAATCAAATTCGTTCGTAGGGGTAAAGTAGGGTCACGTTGAAGTTTACTCTTGATGTACGTGCACGCCTTGGTCGCGGGGGTGGCGGTGAAGAGAGAGATTACGTCAAATGATACCATCGCTTCGATGGAGAGATTGGCCATTTCTTTGGAAAATTGGGATGAATTCTTCAGTGAGAAGCCATTTTTGTTTTGTAGTGGTGATAAAATCTCGGTTAAGAATCTGGAAGTGTTATATTGGGTAGAGTTTGTACAGGTAACGATGGGTCACCGTGGGTTGCCTTCTTTGTGGTGTTTGACGGAGTCTCTGATGGAGATCGTTCTTTTAACATTATCAGCGTATCGTGACTACGGCGTAGGCAGCACATATTTCGAATAAATACCTTAGCTCGCCATTTGAGTTTCGGTAAGTCAGAAATAGTATTTTTCTGAGTATCGAGCTTGAAGATCGTTCATCTACTTTAAAGATCCTGAAAGTGAGAACTGCGGCGTTTAGCACAAATGTACCTCAATATTCTCGGTCTTCCCACATGGCCCTTGTCATCCAGCTTGGTCTCAGTCTCTTGCGCAACTTTGACAACTTTAAAGGGGCAATAGCAGTGGCCAAAGAATAATAGAACCAGATATCCTGCTGTTTCGAATTATTTTTCCTTGCTCAGGGATCATGTTTCGCTCTCAAAGAAAGCTGTATGTCCAAGATGATACTAATCGGTTATGAAAGAAAATAAAAGCCTAAAAATGGCTGATACGATGAGCGCCAAAGCTGAATCCAACCATGAAAGAAACGGTGATCATCTAGTTGAAGGTACACTTACTTTAAAAACATTGTTCAATTTTAATCACCTTCTGTTGTGTATATATAAGTCTTCGGTAATTCCCGCTGCAAATGAAGAAGTTTTGGCTCCTGAATCTTTTCGCTATGTTGATAGTTAAAAATGATTAAGATTAAAAGTGAATCTAGAATTATAAAGCGTATCCTTTCTAAGTCGAATTTTTTTCCCGATCTCACTAACCATTATATTGTAAGTTTGAACGTGTCGTCGAGTAGACCGATTAAGATATCTTTAACCAAATTAACCTAAATCAACCAGTTTTGTTACGTGTTTATGTTTGTTATCCTAGTAGACATAACACAGTGAAAGGATAATTTATTGCTATCAGGTTGGAACGCTTGAGAGTGGTTACTTTGTCTGAAGTTAAGGGAAAATATTGGAATGTTTTATCTGTACATGTATCAGTTTTCCGCCCTCTTCTCATATATTTTCAGGATATGCGTCCTTGCATCAACATTTTGTTGGGTTTTTTTTTATATTACTCTCCATTTTCCTTCCATTTCATTCACTATTTAAACAATTGGAATTGATAGATAAATACACATGTACATATGCATGTACCAATCAGTAACTGAATTTTGTTAATAAACTGTAACCTTTTGTGCAGTATTTAGCAGTCCTCAGTCTGTGTTGGTTGAATTTTCCATCTTCAATCACATCTATATCTTTTATCTTCTTTTAACCATTTTCTTTTTAAATTTAATTTAGAAGTGGCCAGTTCACCCAAAGCCCCTCCAAGGCGAAAAAGACAAGGGAAAGCCCTTTCTGGTGATGGTGTGTGTTTTCTAACCTCTTATGTTTGAGCATGAAGTCATTTTTGGTTCTCCCTGATATATTTAAGACTCAGATTTGTTTATGGAATGGATAAAACATGATCAAAAGTGTTTCATTTGGTATCCAGGAGCTAAGAAGTGTGTTGAAAAAATGAAGCACTGTGAAGCTTCTTAATCAAGTTTGGTGGTGTTTGGAAAAATGATGAAGCAGTTATTTCACATGTCTGAAAGATTTTCTGTAAGAAATCCTCATTTTTGGAGAAGATCAAATCAAAACACAATCTTACTTAGTGGCGTTCTTGAGGTTATACACTATCTAAATTATAGAAAGCAAGCTTCTCCACGTTTCGAGCGAAGGCCCTTTGTCTGGAGATTAGTAGCATGATACTAATGCTCGAAATGTCAAGAAGCTTGTTTTCTTATATTTTAGATAGTGTATAACCTCAAGAATGCTGCTGTTTTATCAAAGCTATCCACACTGAACCTCCGCACCTTGACAATCTTGATTAGCTGAGTAATGATATTGTTCCACAAACTTGGTTATGAATGTGTGAGGAAAAACAGAATCATTGGGTTTTCCTTGTTCAGTGAGGCAAATGTCATTACCAACATCACATATTTTTAAATTTGACCATATCAAATCAATCAAAGATTGATGAAATGAATATCATGTATGTGTGAATGCCCTCTTATACAGGAAATGCCTTTATTGACTTGCAAAATAATCAAAATTTTCTTACTGGCTTGTAATCATAAAAATACGACATTATCAATCATTAAGAGACTGACACCCCACTTCTACTGAATGTAGTTGTTTGGTTTGAAACAAAATGAAATTTTAAAGTGCACCCTTGCCTCTAAATGGGTTAGTTACAGAGTTTGATTTGATAAATTGGTTATTGGCAGAAAAATTATCCTTATGGTCCACCAGTTATTCTATTGTAATACTACAGTATCTCTCTCATGTATTTTCAAATTAGATGAAGAGAAAGAAAATGAAAATGAGAGCGAATCTAAAGAAAATGTGTCAAGGTAAAGTTGAGATAAAAGAAGTTTTTCTGCATTTTCTGATGGTTTCAACTTTTAATAAACTTTAAGTGAAGTGATGTTCAAGGTAAAAGAAAGTGACTTGAATGCCATACAAGTTACTTTGAATGTCAATTTATAGTTTGCAGTTGCCAATCAGATGTGAAAAAATTCAAGCACAATATTGAGAAAAAGCATTTGCCTTTTTTGAACACTTCTACTTCCTGATTTTTTGGAAATACATCTGGCAATTTAGGTTTTAAGTCAAACCTCAGAGACAGACATGCACTGATACACTTCATACTTTTTTACTTCCCAAGTCCAGTCATGATACTTCATTTTTTTTTTTAAATGAGTTTACATCTTCAATTTTTTTTTGTTTAACTATCTCTGAATTTGACTGAAAGTATATGCATAAATTTGAGAATGCAAATACTTCTTTGTAGATCTATAGATGCAGTTATCTGTATATCTATAAGTTTGTCTATTCTTATTTTTCTGTATATTTATCTATATCTACATATATCTATTCTTTACCATTAAGTGCCAAACCTAATCCATCCAAACCACCACTCCCTCCTCGTCCAGCTGATTTCAGTCCTCGGCCAGCGCCTACCTCTGCTGAAAAGACTCTCCAGACACACCCTACAAAGGACCCACCATCTTCCCAGATACCACAACCTGCGAAAACTCCATCACAGCCACCTGATCATTCAAGGAGACCCTCCAATAAAAGTCACTCGTCACCAGTGCCTAAGCGGCCTCCTCAACCATCACGTCAGACAAGCGTTAAGACCATCACTCCACCACAACAAGAAATAAAATCTCCTGAAGCAGTGAGGACGATAACTCAGCATGCCACTCAAAACAAAACATCAAAAACCAAATCAGACCGTACTACAAGGAGTAATGAGGAACAGACAGTGCAAAGAGGGATGAGCCGTGGTAAACCACAAAGACCTCCTGAACCAAACTGTGAAGGAATAAAGACAAAACCTGCACAAGACACCACTCCAGAGGCAGGGATTCGTGATGAGAAGAAATTAAATAGACCACCAAGACCTGCTGTCCCTCCTCAACCAGTTCGTACTGTTAAAGACGATGAGGCAATAATGCCTGACAAACAAAAATCTTCAGAAATGAAGGGTCCTCCGAAGCCCAAAAGGACTTTAAGTAAAGAAGGCTTGGTTGAAGTAAATATCACTACAGACTCGGCTCAAATCCCTGGTGCAGTTGTAGCAACCGAAGTGAACAGGCCTCCAAAACCACCTCGAGTTACAGCTAGCGAAGAACAGGAGAAGATTCAGTCTCCCAAATTAAACAGGCCCCCCGAACCCAGCAGGCCTACAAATGACCTGAATTCCAGCCCAATCCATGTTGAAGGTAAGAAAGACGAAATAGTCAAAACGCAGGAACATGAGCAGAAAGAGGACAAGCCGAACCGCCCATCTTTGCCGAGACAGAGATCTGCTGCCGACGGTCGAAAGGTAGCCAAGCACAAGGAGAACTTCGAGTCGCTTGACATTTCTAAGTCGTCTAAAGTCGATCGTCCACCTCCTCCCAGCAGGCAAACAGTGCTTAAAGAAGGTGAAAAGGACGAAATAGTTCTTGATAGCAAATGCTTAAATAAAACCGGTGAAGAGAAGGAAACACACTCGGAGAGGGAAAATGTCGAGAAATTAGAGGGAACTGGAGCGGGAAAAGAACGCCGAAGTGTGTCATTTATAGTTCAATCGTTTACTAAAACTGAGATTGGGTCACTTAGGAAGAACGTTTCTAGAAAGCCACAGCAAGATGATAGAACTCACGTCAGGGTTAACATAAAGGAAAGTAAAAAACCGCAGAAACCTCCTCCTCCATTACTACCGAAGCCCACCCGGGAACGACTGCCGTCCCCGGGATCGAAGGGATCTGGTACCAAGGAGAAGATGGAAAAGAAATCGGAGGAACAAGAAGTTAAAGATCAAGGAGGGAGAAAGAAGAGCTCCCAGGACCGCGCGGTAGAGAACGGTAGCGCAATAGTGGAAACTGGTAACGATGATAGAGGTGAAGATAACGTGAAAGACAAGCACACTGATGGTTCGTTACAAAAAGAAGGGAAGTTAACAGCGGCGGTGAATGAAAGGGTTAACATGGTTGAGTCGGGGGTTAGCGGTAACCAGCAAGGGTTAACTGGGGATACTGACGATATCAAGGAAGAACACACAACAACGGCTTTAGGGCAAAATGAACAATTAGGTGACTCAAAAGATAAGGAGAGAACGCCTCGGATGTCTAGGTTGGGGAATGAAGCTGGCGGTACCTCTTTGGATACTCATGTAAGCAAGGGAAAAAAGAGAACTAAGTTAGGTCTTCTAAGTGATTCGGGTGAACAAAAGGAAGAGATGAGTGTTTTACAAAAAACTGATGAAAGAGATAGAACGAAGAGTGTTTCAGAATCCGTGAAATATGCCAGTGACCTTGAAAATCAACAAGACGATAAAAACAAGAAAGAAAAAGATAAAACTAGAGAAAAAAGTAAGGATATAGAAAAGTCGTTTGAGATTGGAGATTCTCAGGAACCAAATGCTCAAAATTTTCGTGAAGTTGAAGATTTTGAGGAGAAAAACTCCTTAAGTGCTGAGAAGTATTTGTCAGACAAAAAAGTGGTTGTTGAAACAGGAATTCAGGAAAAGAATAAACATGAGAAAAGCAGTTTTAATCTAAAATATTTAGGAGATGAACCAAATGTCAGCGATAAAGCGAATGAAGAACAAGCTCAGGAAGGGGAGAAACCTGAGGATTTGGTAAAAGGAAAGTGTATTGTAGAAGAACGTTTGTTGTGTGAAAAACGGCACCAAGTGGATGAACTAAAAAGTGGTAAGAGGCAAAATGTACAGGACGAAAAAGAGGAAGAGAAAACAAGAGACTTGAGCAAGAAGTTGAACGAAGAAAATAACGTCGAATGTCAGGAAAACGGTCGCAAGGTTATTGAAGAAGAGTCAAAAATTAACGAAAAGGAGGCACATAGTGTTGAACAGGAGACAAAAGATAAGGATGTCATATGGAAGGTGTCTGGTGTTGTCGTTAGTGAGAGTGGGACAAAGGTTATTGACCAGAGTGAAGAAACTTATCCCAATGAAACGAACGTGGACAGTGAGAAGATTTGTGTACTGAATGAAACCGAGACTTTTGCCAGTGAGGACAAACTGGAAGAAAACAAAGTTGATCGTCAACGTTCAGAACAAGAGATGAATTCGAAGCATTCAACTTTAGAAGAAAAGAACTTGACGGTTCCTATGGAACGGAACAAAACCTTGGTAAACGAGAATGAACCTGCAGTGGCTGGAAGGGCTGCGGATCTTAGGGATACTGAGGGATTTGTGGGTGAAAGTGACGAGGTAGGTACTCCGGAGGATGGTGCTACGGCGGAGGACAATACAGGTACCGCGGGGGTAGAAAAGCCAAGTATTACTGAGGATAGTAAAGTGAGATTAGTAAGCATGGAAGAGGATGAGGGTAAGAAGTCAAAAAACGCAGCCTGTGAAGTGGCAACAAACAATGATTCGATAAAATTATCAACTCAGAAACTACCAGCTCCATCAAGTAATATTAAATCTGAGAAGATCGAGGAGACACCTATTAAACCTAGTGTCCAGTCTCCGAAGAAAAAACCGCCTCCTAAACCGAAGAGAACGTCTTCATTGAAAAGAAATTCACGACCGCTGAGTGGCGAGTCTGATGACTTGCAAGATCGATTTCCACCAGTCGTCGAGGCGAAAATGACCGAGGAATCAACCAGTAAGATTACAAACACAGGACACGTGTTATCCAAACGATCAACCCCCAACAACCATAAGAAACCTTCCATGTCCTCTCCGAAAAATGTGACTTTCCAGGAAAGCGTCGTCCAGTCACAAGAAACAAGTACTGCTATCGTCCGGAGTAAGAGTTTTACATCTTCTAATAAACGACGCAGTGTCAGTGTGACAAGCAATGAAAATAAGACTGGCAAGAAGTCAGAGGCTAGGTGGGAGCGATTAACTCGGAGTATGAGCTTTGGTGCGGGAACGAAGAAGAAGTCCCAGCCTCCCAGGCCCCCACCCCCGACCTTTTTTGTGCAGACTACCCCAACTCCTGATGTCACCGAGGAGAAAAATGAGAAATTTACTTTTGATCAAGGCAAGAATTTCATGATTTTTTTAACTGTAATCTGGCCATTTTAACTATCTACGAAGACCGTTACTAAATGTTTTCCCTGTTACTGCATTCACTTCTTCAGAAGCTTTCTTGATGTAAATTTTAGAGCTGGAGAAGTTAGACGTGCCATTAGAGAACAAGGCGAAACACGATAGCCTCATATCGGAAAATACCACGGACAGTGAGACTGACAGCGAAAAGGTAAGAATGCTCTCAGCTCGTTCACTACCAACGTCTTCCCTTAAAGAGGAAAATCGTCAAGTGTTAGTCAGAGTAAAACTGTTGAGCGCGCCCGCGGTATGAAGCGTTGACGAAGCGGTAGGAACGTTTAAAGATAGTGCTTTGTTAAAAACAAGAGATCAAGGTACTGAGATTTTGAGTGAAAGCCCTTCATTAGAGTAGAATGTACTACCATGAGGGGCTTCCGCTTGATACCTCAGTACCTTGTTCTGTCGTTTTTTTGCCATAGTACTACCTTTAAATATCCCCTACTTCGTTCAGAACTGCCAACGCAGTACTGTATTTTTTGAGTGAACAAAGCCAGTTTGCTCAGGAAGGACACATCGTGGAATCTCTGAATGTTCTTTCAACGTTGAGTTCTTGGTTACTTGTTCCATTCTGTTGTCTCATTGATTGGCGATGTGACCTGTGTGTAAATTTAGTTTACGGTATTTTTGTCTCAGGAAGACCTTCCTCAGAAAAGCAAGACGTATTACATCTCGCGAGAAATTCTATCCACAGAAAGAACGTTTGTTGATACCTTGAAACTTGTTTCCAAGGTAAGGAAACTGTCAATCGATTACTAAAAACTAGCTTTAGACTATTGGAAGAGTTCAACATGCACAGCAGGATCTTAGCTTTCCTCTTCAATTAACATACGATAGAGTGCAAAAAAAGTTAAAAGGTTGATAGACTGCCGAGCTTATGATAAAGATTTCTAACGTTTCGAGCTATGGCCCTTCGTCAGAACTCGTTTCACTCTCTGACGAACGACCACAGCTCGAAACGTTAGAATCCTTTATCATAAATTCCCAGTCTACCAACCTTTTAACTTTTTGTGCTGTTTTATACTGCCTACGCAGCATCCCATTTTTATACGATAGAGTGGTCTTGCACAGGATCTCCTGGACAATCAATATTCAATATTTTTTTTAAGTTAAGGTGCACCACCTCGAGGTAAGCATAATCAAAAAAAGAAGCAATTGGTTCATTAAGATGCAAACATTAAATCACATTTCATCACTCATCGGGAGTCTGCCCAGGTCAATATGTTAAGTATAACGTAGTCTTCAACAGCAGAGTGGATATGTGATCTACGCTCACCATCTCAATACGAACAGCTCAGATGTTACTCTGTTAGTTACAGTCTGCAAACAAGGATACGTCATTGTCTGTTTGCTGTAAATGTAATCCACCGGATATACCATACTACTGTGCTAAAAGTTGCATTTTTCGCTTGGTTATTGCGACTACATCTTCATTTCTCTGTATATTTTCTAATGTACGCCTAATTTTGATAACATTCACGTTCGATTTTGACAACCTTTTCCTATTTTAAGGACTTCAAGGAAGCTCTGGAAAGTGGGAATAAGAAACTTGGTCGACAAGTTATTCCTGAGGAGACGTTGAACGATATCATGTTGAACATTTCACAGATATATGACTTCGACAAAGATTTTTTTAAAGCTCTTGAAGACCGCATGAAAACCTGGTAGGCCACAAGTACATCTAAAATATCTTATGATAATCTGATATGGTAAATTTTTTAGTTTAGTGTTAGAGAAACGTGAGAGCTTGGATATATTATGGTAGATGAACGATCTTCAAGCTCCATACTCAGAAAATGATTTCTGAGCTCCAAACGGGGATCGAACCCGCAACCTTCTGATGACGGGTTCGACGCTCTAACCATTGAGCTACCGAGACTCAGATGGTAAGCTAAGGTGCAAATTCGATATATATGTGCGACCTAAGCGGAAGCCACTATATATTGATAATGATTGAAGTAGTTAATGATGATTGGAGTAGTTCAATCATTATTAATATATAGTGGCTTCCGCTTAGGTCGCACATATATATCGAATTTGCACCTTAGCTCACCATCTGAGTCTCGGTAGCTCAATGGTTAGAGCGTCGAACCGGTTCTCAGAAGGTTGCGGGTTCGGTCCCCGTCTGGGGCTCAGAAATCATTTTCTGAGTATGGAGCTTGAAGATCGTTCATCTACCATAACATGATATGGTAAAGTAAACTGAAAGAACGGTATTCGAACCCACAGCCCTCCACGTACCTGTCTAGAGTTGAGTTTGATCATTATCCACCACTTATTTTTAATTCTTCAACAGGGATGACCAACAACGAATTGGAGACATTATAAAGAAATACAGTCCGTTCCTAAAAGTAAGCTTCTGCATTTCTTAAAAAAAAAGTCATGTCTCGACTGAATTGACGTGGTACTTTTTTGTGTCCATGTTTACCTGTGAGACAGAAAGACCAAAGCAGATAGTTGTCGAGAACAGCCAGAACAGCTTTTAATGTGTTTTTTAAGTAGTTTCTAATGTTCAAACTTTGAACTTTATTAATATACTAATCATTCAACTGACGCCTCTGAACTTCAAGAGCGTTTGTTATACATGGTCAACATTGAAACACTGATGAGATGTTTAAATAATTTCAAGTCTTCCTGAACAGAAAATGAAGATGGCATTAGGATAGAAACGACAATAACTGGTCGCTGGCTGGCTGACTGACTGGATAACCTCATTCTTCACTCCATTGTATATATTCATTGCATTTGTCATATAATATATATTATTCATATAATATATATTCGTATATTCATTCATATATTGTAATATTGTGTATAAATTTTCAGATGTATAAAACGTATATTCAAGGTTATGACAACGCCATGGCTGTTTTGTCAGACGCTCTCAAAAAATATCCATTGTTTGCCGAGATCGTGAGAGAATTTGAGGTAATAACATCCACTGGAACATTCTCGTATGCTTTTTAGTAAACACACACTTTCCCCTCCCCATATTTTTACGTTATTTATATACACTGGTAATATATTTATATTGTGTTTTTGTAGTCCAGTGAAAGATGTCAGAATCTCACCATTGGCATGTACATGTTGAAACCAATTCAAAGAATACCAAGTTACCGTTTGCTGCTCATAGGTAGACAGTTGCCATAAACTATTGGGTTTAACGTGTAAACGATCTTTCCAGGTTTTCGTTACTGTTTTCAGATTTCGAACTTCATGGTCATTTTATCGAGTTCCTTGACTTCATCTGCGTGTATCTCTAACTAGTCGTAACTTTTCCACAGTCTTGGTCTCATACTTCCGTAATTTTTTCAGTTGACAGTCTCTTGTTTAAATTCTCGTAGATTATTTGAAGCATCTTTCAAAAGACTCCTTGGATCACAAAGATGTTTCAGGTAAAAGATTTTGCTCTTGATAATATTTTTCCAAAATTTTAAGCCCGAAATGCATACGTCTTGCAACTTCTAGAAAGAATTCGAAGATTAATTGGTTCTTATATAGTTATTGCTTTAATAAGTGTTTCTCACTATATGATAGCTTTAAGTCTTTAAGTAATTTTAGGAATAACGAAGTCTGAGGGGGACTATTCTGAAAGTAACTCATTCCGAGAACGGAAAATTGCAATTGTAACGAATTATTAGGATAATTTTCTTTTTCGATAAAAAAGTGTTTGGATCTCTCTGGAATTAATTCTGACAACAAAGTCTAATTCTTCATTTTGACTCTCCTTTTTGTTAAATTCAAAGATGCGCTAACCATTGTTTCTGAAGTCGCAACCCATATCAACGAAGATATGAAGCGAGTGGTAAGTTGAGTATTTAGAGGTTGATTTAGACTAATGCCCATTGCTTCCTGGATATAACCCAAGTATTAGTTCTTATTCTGATCGATTATCTGCTTATACTCAACTACCGTGTTTTCCTTCAATTTTGTTTTGTAAACGATCGAAAAGGATTGTCTTTGCTTTCGCTTAACTCCGTCGTTATGTTGTTATGTCGTTTAAGGGTGGCTTTCATTCTCAGCAATTCATCGGAATTCGTCGGAATTCACGGTCTACGATGAATGCGGATGGATTCCGAGTTTATGACAACCTTACGTCGGTTTTCATCTTATTTCTGATTTTAATATGTCGTATTCATCGGAAGAAACAAAATTTTTTCATTGCTTGGGATGAGTTTGATCAATTCCGATCAATTCCATTGAATTCGGATGAAATAAGCCACACGATTTTCATGTATTGGGGGCAGTTTTCACATGTTGGAATCCATCCTAAATCGTTACAAAACATGAATTCGGTCGTATTCTGATGAATCGCGATATACGAAAATCAGCCCTTAGTGTGAATCACACTTTATTAGCCAAGCATTACTGTCGTAATTCTTGTCACTTTTGTCAGAAATTGCTTTTTGTTTGGTAAGCATTCATTCACCCGATACGATAGTCGAATAGAATTCTTTGGCCTTGCCTAAATAGTTTTGTTTCAATGGCACAATTTCTGCTTGTGTTTCACTTGCTAGCGAGTTAGTAGTGTACACCAGTACAAACGATGGTACGGGACAATCTTATTGTGTAAACGAGCCTTCAAGTTTCTCTATAATTAAAACTGAGCGTGACAAACGTTGATACTTGCCATGCAACACTGCACACGCATGACGTGAGATTTTAAAAGATCAAGCCAACAGTTTGAACAAAATCAACCAATCAAATTCACGAATTCTCGACACTGGCTTGCATGGTCCAAAATGGTTGAAAAAAGGTTTGCTCTGGATCAATGAATGTTCATAAGGCTGCGAGGGAGGGTACAGCAACGTTTTGAAGCCACAAAGTAGCCATAGGTTTACTCAGTTGGGTGTTTATATTCGTCAAGTGTTGAACGGATGAGGTGAAACTTTATCTCAAACTATAAAACCTGAACAGTGCAGCCTGCTTGGGAAATCTTGCCATTGAAAACGAGATTTTTATTATGGCCGTCAAATGTAAAACCTAGATTTTGCTTCGGAGTATTTTTCACTCCGAAACGTTGAGTCACTTGTCGTTATGTCCTCTTCTCCAATCTGTCAAGTTTGTTTTCTCTGATCACAGCAATGTGTACTTTAACCTAGCGTTTCAGGTTTCATTCGACATCCATCTTTCAATGTTTGAAGACACAATCACAGTTTGATACGGGCTCGTGTGCTTGGAAAATGGCGTGGCTAGCGTTCATTTTGTCGTTCTTCTGATATTAATAACCTGAGATATTGCTGGGTATCTCTAAAGGTGTCAACGGTCTTTTGAAGTTTATGACACGTTCAATTTCTAAAGAGATAGAAAAAGCTTGGCGTGGTAGCAGTACTTCCGCGGATCGGCCGTTTGTGGTTTTACTTCTTTCTGTAAGCACCGGTTGTCTCTTTTCGAAGCAAGCAAATCTCTGGGGATCTCGCCTGGGCACGGTGTACATAATCTTCCGTATTTATCACAAATATCGTTTGGCAATTAACGTCTAGCATTACAAGTCATAAGCCAGCACGTCCGCATTTGTTTTTTAATATTCGTTGAAGTATTATCAAAGTGCTTCTGGTTGGCACAAAAACTAGAGCAAAATGAGCAAGTGTAACCTTCACGAACGCTTGGTAGTTTAGTGACGATGGTAACTTTAATCACTTTGATGTATTTGCTGCTTAACCATGAACGAGGAGAAAAATAAGGTGAGGTGATTATATCGAGATTAACAGGGTTCAAGTATCTGTTGTAGGGAAACTTTGCCCTGCAGTCTTGTCTCTCTCGACTTCTTTCAGTGATCGTGACAAACTGTGTTGTCTCTGTTTTCTGACAGGATAAATTCGAGGAAGTTCTTAAAGTTCAAAGAAGTTTAGTGGGACAAGTAGAAATTGTTAAACCCGGAAGGGTAAGTTGATGTTTTCTCTGGATAAACATTTAAACTGTTGTTTTACATTCTTGTGGTCAACCTGAAAGGATTTTTTGTTTTTGCTCGATACCCTCCAGTTCCTCGGGTTATTTTCTCTCTGCAACCGACAATAGCGCACGGCAGCTGATCAGGCACACGTCTAGCCACTGCTGGGCTGTCAACACCTCTAATATTGCATTGTGTTATTTAAATTCATGAAGAATTTAAGATATCTCCG
Source organism: Heliopora coerulea (assembly GCA_030142905.1). Taxonomy (NCBI): domain Eukaryota; kingdom Metazoa; phylum Cnidaria; class Anthozoa; order Scleralcyonacea; family Helioporidae; genus Heliopora; species Heliopora coerulea. The sequence goes on along the minus strand of JASJOG010000113.1, from coordinate 843,818 downwards.
CAATGTGAGCCAAGCAATTTCTTGGCCTACGTATTTCGCGATCCTCCTTTGATGTTGTACACCTAAGTGTCTCGCCTTCTTCTTGTTCTTCCTTTCTAGTATATTTCTCTGTTCCTTCCTTCCTTCAACCCTCTTGCTTTCCCATCCCTTCTTTCATCTTCTATGTTAATCTTGTTCTTCATTTTTTTCTTTTTCCCATTCATGTTGCTGTCTGTCCAACCTTTTCAGGACCTGATCAAAGAAGGCATGCTCATGAAATTATGTCGCAAAGACATGCAACCAAGAATGTTTTATTTAGTAAGTGAACATCGCTTCCGCTATTTCAATCGTATTGCTGCTGATCTTACGCCTTTTTCTCCCCTATTTGTTTCTTGTGTAGTTTACAGATGTATTGCTGTACACAACACCTGTGGCGAACAATCAGTTTCGACTTAATCTCTCGTTACCACTTGGAGAAATCACGGTAGAGTTGCGGATTCATTTTAAAACAGTTCACAGGCTAGGTGCTGGTGTGTTCATTTATTTCTCTTCTTTATAGGTGGAAATACCTGCTTCCCCAGATTTCGATAATGAATTTAGTATTATTAGCACAAAGAAGTCATTTACTTTATCATCGAGGTTAGTGTGTTTATGGGCTTAATTCTTTCACGGTGTGCGCTCTCCCTTTGACGACTAAACTCGTCTGCCGTTAAAATTGGTTTCCACTAAGGAAAACTTGCCATAGGAAGGAACGGACGGGAAAGTTTACATTGTCTAGATGTCATCAGTTCCACCCGACAGTTCATAACACAATGAAAATTTTCCTGTCCGTTCCTTTCCTGAGGCAAATTGTCCTTAGTGGAAACCAGTCGCGTAGGCAGGAATTTGAAAGTTGGGGGCAGAGAAAATTTTAGACCAATGTACCGACAAATGTACTGAATGTACTGACAGACCAAGTCAGGACGGAAAGTAGGGGGGAAGCTTGGCTACTCTAATGACGGAAACCAGCCTTCAGTCAGAGTAAAATGATAGAAGTCTTATCCCGCCTGTGAGAGGGTGAACTATTAATAAATGTTGTGGAACTTTATTTCTATAGCCTGCTTGTCGATGGCTCTTGGTGGAACTGTATCTTTCAGTTTCCGACTCTATTAAACGTTCAGCATACTTAGCGCTATCTAATTATAAATGTTTGCTTGTAATTTCTCAAAATCATTAATGATTCATGAGCAAAACATAAAGGAAAACCATAATTGAGACGTTTTTTTTTAAACCATCGTCAAACACTTGAATAAAATAGGCGAACTTACGCCTTGATTTTCTAATAAAATCTTGCTTCGTTTGAGAGTATTATCAAACACCCGTAAGAATGTTTGACTTTTTAATTTCGAAAAAAATTTAAGTGCGATTGTCCTTACTCAGAAGCTCCTTTGGGAAGAAGTGAACGTGAAATAAGATTTTGAATGATTATAGTTGGCGGCCAAAAGGATGAGGCAATTGCCGAAACTTAAGCGAAACTGCACTGACGCTCGAAACTTCAATTTATTTCTCTTCAACATTCGGTTCTTTATTTTACGCTGTACCTTGTTATATTTTTAGAAACAAGACAGCTGTACTGTAAAACACATATGGACAAACGAGTTTAAAATATGTCTCTAATTCCTTCCCAAAATAACAGATACATCTGAAGCGATCAAACTACGTAAGACTTGCAAGGCGAGATGAAGGCAAGCCACAGTAAATCCCATACAATTCGACTCCTCATGTTTTATTATTTACGATAGGAATACATCCAAATGTCCATGCTTCAACAGTACTTAGGACACACAAGGCAATTCAACTCTCAAATCGACGGAAAAGTCTTGTTTACACCTACTAATTAGATATCCATTCCTTTTGTTTTTTATTCATAAATTATTAGTTAATGAGTATTAAGACCTGTTATATGCGCATGCCCGTGCGTAAACCGCTTGAGAACATGCGCATTAATATATATTAACCCTCACCTGATATCGCTATTACTAAAACAACTAAGATTAATATATGTATATATATATATATATATATATATATATATATATATATACGTGAACGTTTAGGTTTACGAAATGCAAAGAGGGCTCAATAACGCAAAGAAAGAGCAAATGGGATTATATCGCTTACCTCAAAAAGTCACTACAGCCTGTTTCATCTTGGGAAAGAATCTTCAGGTGACTGACGAACTTCGAAACCAGGAAGCTTTTTATGCGTAGGCCGGCCTACGCATAAAAAGCTTCGTCGTTACACGGTGTTTCATGCCCCGTGGCAATCATCAGTCCTCTGATTGCCACGGGGCATGAAACACGTGTAACGACGTAGTTGTTAAATCATAGATTATTAAATAAATGAATATATATATATATATATATATGCATATACGTAACATTAACATACAATACACAATATCACTATCAACATTTTCTTTGGCCATTTTCCAAAATACACGCACTTCCCTGATGCAATTTGGCGTTGGTATGTTTTCTGATGTTATTTCTTAATTAATAATTCTTTTGTGTAATGAAGTTAATCTGGCCAAGGCATCCATCAACTTATAAGAGGCTGGTTCACGTTCTAATGTTTCGTGTTTAACTGATCGGCTGGTGCTTGACCTTGATTACATCCTACTCAAATTTACTAATGCATAACAACAAACATTTCTCTACAATGTAAGTACGCGCACCTTTATGTGTGTGTGTGTGTGTGTGTGTGTGTGTGTGTATGACTGTGACTGTGTCTGTGTGTGTGCACAAGTGAGAGTTACTGTTGGAGTGTGTATGTGGAGGTCAGTTTCTTATCCTCTTACGCAGAAGAGCGTAAACATAGTGATAGTCTGCGCCTCATGCGAGCCCGAGATACTCGATTTATCTTCCTCACAAACATTAGGGCGTATTTTTGCGTGTGTATTTGGGTAGGTGTGTTGGGTTTTTCGGCGTGCGCCTGAATGAAATGCCAGTGTCAGTGTTGATGTGTAACTCTGATTGTTTTATGTCATTTAGCACAGCTGAAGAAAGAGACGAGTGGCTCGAGGTAAGCTTCGATATACGTCTGAGATAAATTTGAACCTTTACTTCGTGTAGTAGTGCACTTTTTTCCCTACTTTTATGACTTAATTATTTTTACCAATTCATCATCGACGTTTCACAGTCAAGCCAGGAAAATTGGTCTGTTCACGAGCTTTCTTAGCAAAGTTCAGGCGAAGTTTCACCGTCGACGTAACCAGCAGCATAATATCGAAACGAACTCGGAGCAAAACAAAACCGGATGAATTTTATGTTTCGCTTCTTGTCTTTTACTTGGCGTGTGCTTGGGCTTGTGATGATGCTTCATCTCAAGTGAAAACCAGGCTCTTATTTCTCACAAAAATCTCAGACTTAGCTCTCTTACGTTCAAATTAGTGACTCCTATCATTTTACCCTGGTTAACACCAGATCATTTTACTCGTCAAAGAGTAAACTATGAACGGGATAAAGTTAAACGGCCTGGATAAAGTGCTCTTTTACTTTGTCATCGATCTACTGGTTTGATGGCGCATTCCGCACTTGAAGCGAAACGCCATTTCGACTGACTGTCGACCGCCTAACGAGTTTGTTTATAAAAAGTGAACGACTTACAAACGCTCTCTAAAAAGTTTCAGATATGCGAAGTCTTCATGACACTTTGTTCAGAAAGCGAAAACAAACAAACAAACCCTGCTTCTTGATTTGACTTTTTTTCCTGTTATAAGGTTCTTTCGCTTTGGTTAAAAAATATCTGGCGCTTAAGATTGCATAGTTGGGGCGAATTAGGTCCTCATACCGAATATTCTGGCTGAAACACCCGAGCGAAGTATGAGGAAACGTCATATTGATGGGCTCCATAAAATTAAAAGTTTTTATGCAGTCCTGGCGCCAGACTTTTAGAACTGAACACAAGTAAGTGGCAAACGATTTTTTTAAGGGGAAATTCTCACTCAAAAAGTTTGGAATGGGCAGAAATTTGCTGAAAATTTTGGAAAAGTCTGATATTCTTTTCCAGCAGGTGCAATATAATCGCCTTAGCGCTAACACTACAAGATAGAGGATGTCGACACCAGAATTTAATATCCAGGAAGTCAGCACACAATTGGTCACGCAACATTCTCACACTTCAGTAATTTATCAACAAAAACCGATAAAAAATCAACCAAGATAAGAGTTTGAAATGAGAAGAATATTTCAGATAAATCCAGCTGACTTTGGCTGCAAGTCTCTTGCAGAATACGGATTATTTCCAAAGCCAAGATTTAGACTTGCTTCAAAACACCTGAAAGTTCGCTGGAAAAAAAGCAAGGCATCGTCGTTTTTTCGACTGCTGCTTTTTGTTTTGAAATCGGAGAAAGAATGGGTTGATTGCTAATAAGAATTTCAGCTCGATTACTAGATTACTAAATGTCAGCACCGGCTGATGAAGAAGTCCCCCTAGTCCCCATCAGGGCCGCCGAGAGGGGGGGGGGCAGGGAGGGCAGGTTGCCCCGGACCCCCATCTGGAGAGGGGTCCCCGAAATAGTTACTCATATTTTTTGAATTTATTTTTTTTCTTCGTTTGGGGATTGTAGGCGGCGCAAGGGCCCCACAAAGCGCGAGGCGTTGGAATGCGCGGGGCCCCACAAAGCGCAGGGTGCCCTGGGAAGCGTGAGGCCCCAAAAAGTGTGGGGTTCCAGAATGCGCGGGGCCCCGGAAAGCAAAGGGCCCCAGAAAGCGTGATCTCAAATTATTGATTTTTTAATGTGATATAATCACTCTGAAACGAAACATCAAAGTGTGTTTGTTTGTTCCGTTTTCTTATGAGATGGCTTTACAATAGAATTTGGAGTTGGGCTCTGATATTCATACTTCGATTAAGATTTCCGCCCGATAAATCTTTGATACTATGAATCTATGATGACATGATGTGATAGAAAATTTGGTTGCGTGACTGTTTACTAACTTTCAACACTTTTGATGCGCCTGCTTGTATGCGTAAATACTGATATCGTGTTACGCTTCTGGTGGTTTCACTCATTGCATAAGTCTGACGGTCACAGTTGCATTACAGTCGCTGAGTCGCAAAAGCAGTAATAATTATTAATAGTCAAACAGCAGTCTGAATGAAGAGAAGGTATCTATCCGGTTGTGCCAAATGGAGCATGGTTACAGAATGAGGCAAAAGGAAGACAGACATTAGATCAACTTAACTGGGGTGAATTTGGAGAAATAGCAACTTCTACGAGGAATTTAGAAGAAGAAACTCAGGATGTTTCAAATGACGAAGAATCTGAAGAAATCCCTTGTGAAGCAAGTAACTCGCCTATTCAGGAGGAGAAACGGTCATAGGAGCATGGTGTCAGTCCAACCAACGAAGACAGATTACGAGATTCTACAATGACAGCAGCTGATATGAAGGATTACGAGAAAACACCCATCCAAGTATCGGGTCCATCAACTTCAAGTGAATCAACAGGATCAGAAAAATTAGTTGCCGACGTTATTGATGAAACCACTGAGCCCGCCCCAGTACCACCGAGTAATGATGTCGCAACGTGGAAAAGGCTTTCTGACAAAGACAGAGATACCATTGCTCTCATGGGACCTCCGGCAATTCCTAACAACTTGCCAAAAGATACCAAGAATAGATCTTTTCCAATGAGCATGTTTTCCAAGAGAATGCCCAATGGTGAAACAGTTAACGGGGACTGGCTGGTATGGAGCGAAATGGCATCGAGTCTTTACTGCTTATCATGTTGCCTTTTCAACACTAAACCCCCTCTTTGGCACTATCTGATTTCAGTCATCCCGAACTAGGTTGTAAAGACAACTGGCGAAAACTGTATGAGAAAGTACAGACCCACGAGAGAAGTGTAATGCATGTCTCTCATTATATCATGTGGAGAGAACTCCTCGTTTCTTTGGAGAATAAGAGTGGAATAGACCGCCTTCAACAAGAGGTGTTTGCTGCCGAGCAACAGAGATGGAGAAAGATATTGAGATATCTGCTTGAAGTGACGCTGTTCTTGGCTGAAAGAAATCTTCCCTGTAGAGGCTCGAGTTCTGATGTAGGAAATTTGGGCAACGGTTTATTTCTTGGAATTCTAGAACTCATTAGCTCTTACAACCCAACAATAAAGGGACATTTAGATACGGTCATGAAGCATCAAAAAAGGGGCAGCGCATGCAAGCTCATTATTTGTCATGGCAAAGTCAAAACGAGTTCCTGTCCATCTGTGCAAGAAAGATTCTAGATGAAATCTTATCAGAAATAGATCGGTCCTTCTATTATGGTCTGGTAGTGGACGGAACACCAGATGTTTCTCATACAGAGCAACTCACCTTTGTATTACGATATACTGTTCTCAAGAACAGCACCCGGGAGGTGGTTGAGAGGTTTCTTACCATCAAAGATTTCGAGAAGAAGAAAAGTGAAGACATCTGTCAAATTATCCTTTGTTCTCTAGAAGATCACAAGATCGCCCTTGCTAGATGCAGAGGCCAGGGCTATGATAATGACTCTAACATGTCCGGGTGCTACAAAGGAGTGCAAGCTTTAATCTTGGAAAAAAATCCTCAGCCCTTTTATGCCCCTTGTAGCACACACACATTGAATTTATGTGGTGTGCATGCGGTTGAGGTGGCACCTGAAATCAAGATCTTTTTTGGCAATGTCCAAAAGCTTTATAATTTGTTTTCTGCAAGTCCACCCCGTTGGAAGATTCTGAAGGAAACCGTAGGCGTTTCATTGCACAGTCTATCACAAACCAGATGGAGCGCAAGAATCGATGCAATCAGACCGCTCGTGAAGAATCACAAGAAGATGCTTGAGGCCCTCTCCAAAATGCAAACCGAGCTTGATTTAACAGCTGAAGCTTACAGTGATTCCGAATACTTACATGGATGAAGTCATTTGAATACATTCTGCTGGCAACAGTTTGGTTCAAAACCCTCCAGTGTATAGATGATGTCAACAAGCTACTGCAATATGCAGACATCTCTATCGCAGAAGAAGCCAAATATCTTGGCTGCTTACGCAAAGATATCCAGACCCTTCGAGATTCGTGGGGAAATGTGCTTGAAGAGGCAAAGCTGGTTTCAACCGCCTTGGAACAGCCGACAACATTGAAAGAAAAACGTTTGAGAAAGAAAACGATCAGAAATCCGAATGAATCAGAGAAGCATGTCCATTCTATCCAAGAAGAAGCATTCAAAGTAAACATCTTCTACCTGGCTTTAGACAATCTTTTGCTGCAGCTAACGGAACGATTTGAAGCGGTGGAGAAAATTGCAAACATGTTTGAGTTCATCGTGAATCCTCCTACAAATCCAAGCCATGAAGTTGTCGAGAAACAAGCCAAAAGCCTTGCTGAGAGCTATCCCAATGATGTCATCAAGGACTTCCTGGAGGAGGAGCTTCGCCGTTATGCCAAATTTTGTTGTGGTCTTGGAGATGGGATAACAGCTAAGAGAAACAAGGCATTAGCTTTACTAAATTATATTTTTGAGAAGAAGATCCAGTCCTTGTATCCGCAGATTTGCATTTGCCTTCGTATTTTCCTGGCTATCCCTGTATCGGTGGCATCAGGGGAACGTTCCTTCAGCAAACTTGCTCTGATAAAAAATAGGCTGCGATCGACGATGACACAAGAGAGGATGGCCAACCTGATGATACTATCCATAGAGCATCGCCTGGCAAGATGCCTAGACTTTGAAGACTTAATCGACAATTTGGCGGCTGAAAAAGCCAGAAAGAAGATTTTCTAGACAATCCTAATGTCCAGAGATCGAGCTTGTCTTGTAAGCCCTCGGCATCTAGCTGAACCTTCTTTAAGAGGGAAGAAAATTTACCGTATTTATCTTTGGCTTTGTCTATGACTTGGGACGAAATAAACAAAATATCTTCAAACAACTGTCCAGTCACGATGCATTATAGTGCGCACACGTGCCGTGCCCAATCAAAGTCAAAATATACACTGCAGATGCTTCTTTTCTTATCTATCTATATTTTAATGTATTCTTTTTTAAATATCTTTATATATCAATTTAGTTATGTTGGTATGCAATGTAGTTACGTTGATGTTTATAATCAATAAGTTCCATAATTGTAAAGGATTAGAGATAATTACCAAATAACAACTTATGACAATTTTTGAATTAAAGTGTTTTTATTGCCAATTATTGGTAATAGCAGCAACAATGCTTACATATGTGACGTCATTCTATATATGACGTCATTCATATGTGACGTCATTAGGACCCCCGAAAGATTTCTTGCCCCGGGCCCCACAAGATCTCTCGGCGGCCCTGGTCCCCATTGACATGATGGGATAGTTGTATAAGATTGATCGTCCTGGGATATCTAATTTTGTTTCAAGGGCACAATTCTTGTTTTCCATTGGTTCACTGATGTAGCAATACGATCGCAAGACTCGGGTGAGTTAATCGGATACATCAAAACGGTCAATCGTATACGACATTCGTCTCATGTAAATGGGCTTTTTAACAAAATCTTGTGATGACGTGACTAAAATTTCAGCGCCTGGTCATTTCAGTGAAATTTCAGCCGATAAGCGCTGGCTTCCTTATGACCAGCCACTAACAGGGGCTAATTTTATGAGTATGGCTGACTTGTCACGAAAGTCTTTCTGCAGCCGTAAAAGATAACCTTAATTAAGCATAGCTTGTCCTTACGGCCAAACTAAAGAATTATGCTTTGTTAGTTCATCTTGAGTGTATATTACAACCATGGCAACGTCTTGATAAGACAAGTCACTATGGTAACCGGTCTATCCCGGCTCATACTAAAAAGTTCTTTTCTTGTGATTGAACTGTTAACTCGGAATGCATTCTTTGTGTATAATTATCAGCTAAGAATTAATAAATTGTTTATACACGAAAAGGGATATTTTTTTCTGATATCCGGAAATGGTTAATTTATCGACAGACCCGCATATATGTGTATGTGTATGTGTATCTGTCTGTCTGTCTATCTACATTTATCTATCTATAAATATATCGGACAGAACGGTCTTTCGAGTGTACTGCACATATTAAGTGTCTCAAATGACCGTGTATTTTTAGAGGAAATCGGAGAGACGTTGGCCAAGTTTTATGCTAAATGAGATCATATTTACAAACACAATTTTTTTTTCTTCTCGGGATTGATGAATAACCTTAGATGGGCGTTTTTACGTACACACGAGATTTTTGTGGAACATTTTGGTGACTACGCATCGATACTTAACGGAATATTACTAAGCATGCCCAGACCGGTGGCGTCACGGGTTGAGAATTTGTACAACAAACGGCAAATGTAAAAAGGTCAGCTGGGAGAGAAAAATATTTCACCTGGAGGACAAATGACCCTCTTTTTTCTTGACTCGTTGTGCCATCTCTCGTATCACGTACTTTAAAGTGTTTTTGTATCGCAGATTGACAATGAAACTCTCCAGACATTCAATGTTTGTGCCGTCTTATATTTAATTTGTAGGCTCTTGTAAACGCAAGTAATGAAATAAACAAAAAGAAGATAACATTTCATCTTGCCAAGAAAGAAAAGATGGATGCGGTGAGGCATTATTTTTTAACATTGTTCTGAGATTAAGTGCCATTTGTTCAACGTGATATTGTCGTTATGGTTTGAACCCTGCGGGTTTTATTTGCCACTCAAATCTGGTATGCAGTGAAGTAACATGCGATTTTTGTCTTCTGGCATAACTGAGCGGATTCTCAGTTAAGTTTATTCTGTGTTGATCGTTTGGTTCATGGGTTTGTTTTCTGTTCATTGAATAAACCAGGTTGGTTTTGCTGTACTCAAGTTGCTTTTAGACTTGTGGCACGCTACCTTGATATCTTAACTTTGTCTTCAAGCTAAATTAGTTTAATTGAAATTTACTTTGCATATTTTGTCATAGCTCGCAGATTCGCTTCAAGAAAGCGATGACAAGGACTTCAAGTTGGGTTCCAAGGCTCCAGTTTGGATCCCGGATGCTCGAGTGACGATGTGTATGTTGTGTACGGATGACTTTACTACAGTAACCAACAGAAGACATCATTGTCGAGCTTGTGGAAAGGTAAATTAAGTAAACGATACGGAGATCAAAAGTAGGTTGGTTAGTTAAAAAGATAACCAGAGAGGAAGTGCGTGAGGTAGGTGCCCCCTGCTAATGAACAGTGGAGGTGGGCCTTGAAAGAGCAAGGGAAAAGAAAGAGATGAGCTAAGGAGATTGTGAATAGGAGTGTAGAAGAGGGCAGGCAATCTATAGTATTAAAGCCTTGAATAAAAAAGTAAAAAAATGAGTAGAGATAATGAAGAAGAATAGGAAGTACGTTAGGTAAGTTTGCAATAGCCGGATGCAAGGAAATAGAGTGGAGTTGGATGAAATACAATGGGATAGAATGGATGGAAATAGAATAAGAATTGACGTATCGAGAAAGCAGAATGAGATGGCGTAGGGAAGATAATCATTCCATAAAATATAGAAATCACACTGAGCGAAATAGTGGATTAAGTGTAGTATCCAGTCCGCATTATTTAAATCGTGATATAAAACAGAGATATAACTACAAGACAACAACAGAAACACGGTTTTGTTAACCTTCAGTACATCTATGATTTTATTTATTTAAGATGATTGTTTGGATAGAAGAAGCAAATCAGAGTTAAAATAATTTCTGGAAGACTGTTTTCCCATTAAGCAATCCTTTTCATTATTCATAAGCCAAGATCTATTTTCCTCATCTTTCAATGAGTCATGTGATTTACATAGTGTTGTCGGTGCTGTATATAGCAAGTTGTTTCTTTTCATGTTCGTGCTAAAAATCTCTCGCCATTGTTTGCTTTCCCTGTTGAGCTATAACATCATCCCCGCCGTCTTCGCTGTCGCTTTGTTGAATTCACTCTTCAGACAATACTTTGGTTCTGGTGTCGCGTTCGTGTTACAAATTAATGACGCGCTGAGATAGGAAGCATGCTGAATATTCACGAGAAAGAGTAAATGTAAAGATGATCCAGTTTCTCATCATGTGGTCACATCAGTTTTTTTAGTTTCAATCAACTTTGACATGATATTTGTGACTGGAATAATGGAATTATCAGTGAAGTGTTTGGTTTTCGAATTGTTGTGAAAACCGTTCAAGCTTCAAATTTCGTTTCCGTTGACAGCCACCAGACATAAAACATTCATATACTGGTTTAATATTAGTATTCGGCTTTCAGGGTGTCTGAATCACATTCTAATCTAAAAATACAACGTGGGAGACTGTCTCGAGCTTTAAATCGTTTACTGCTTACTTCGCAAAATGCTTTAAACTTTTGCCGTCATATGAAGAATCAGCTGTCAAATCATTCCTTCGCTTCCTCTTCAATATAGTAAATGAAATAAACATCTTTATTTTCTAATTTTCCTGCGATGTTATCGTTATTGTTCCTATCGTAATTATCGTCTGACTCCCAAATGTTGTCATCTTTGCACTTTATTTGTATCAACACTGGCCTTTCACCGTCGATATAAGCTACGTGAAACTGGTCACCCCACTCTCCTCCGACCAACGTTACCTCGCTGTCTTTCACTCGAATTCTTTCACGAAAAGACCGCCCATTGTTGTAGTCAAACTCACTTTCTTCTCGCCGCTCTGTGTCCACTTCGAGACCATAGCTGTCCCCTAAAGTCTCCCAGTCGTTTTCACAGTAGAATAACGGTGGAGTTTTCCTAGTGGGGCTCGCCAAAAGGTTCTCAACTGTTGACGAATCTTGTTCACCACGTAGACGTATTTTTCCTTTCGGCGTTTTCACGCTCAATTTAATTGGCGTACCACAATAAACGCTCATTCTTTCCGTTTATACCTTCTGAGGAATTGTTTAGTTCAGCACATGGAGTTCACCATTAATAGGTTATGTTAGCAGTTTAAAAACAATCTCGGTGACAGTTCTTATCGCTGTTTGTTCCGAAAATGACGAGAATTTAATGAACTGTACAAATTGCGTGGGCAGGAAATGAAAATGATTGGTCAAGAGGCCATGTGGCCTTTTGACCATCAAGTTTTGATTGGTTTGATATCGTTTTGAATGAATTAACGAGAGAAATTCGAGTAAAGAATGCGAGATTTTAGATCAATACAAGATTTCGAGCCTAAGAAGCGTTTCCAATGATTGAATTCAGTTTTCTTTGTTTGAAAAATCGAGAATACTTGCATACCTTCACAGAGTCTTTTCAATAATCACTTATCATTCTTATATAAGTGAAATATGTTTGGCATTACGTCCGTTTCCGGCCTTCTCTGGGAAGAAAGGGAATACTGGAAATAAAATGCGGTATCTAACATATATTACCTGCCTCTGTCCTTTGTATCTGTAGTATGATTTTATGTAATATTTAAAAACCGAGCGGGAGAGCTTTATCGGGATTTAAAATACGAGGCGATAGCCGAGTGTTTTAGACCCGATAAAGCACGAACTGCGAGTTGTTTAAATGTCTTATGAAGTTTACCACCTAATACGCTAATTCGCGAAGGAAGTATGGAAATTTATCTTTCGTAAGCCGAAAAAACTGAACTTCTTCTTCACGTATAAAGTCACACGTGTCTTTATCACATATAAAGACCCGACATGGTTATGATTTTCTTTTGTATTTTCCTCATGAATTGTTAATGAATTTTAAAAAGATTTTTTAAAAATATTTTATGATTTTATAGTCCTTTCAGCATAATGACTATAAGTTAATTGCAGTACGGAAAATAAAAACGGTTTCAATATTCGGATTTTTGGTTGTTTGGTATTTTATACATATACTCAGTGATTACCTAAACTTTTGGCCAGATTTGCTCTAGAGAGACTTATGTTTTTCCAAGTTACGAAGCTTTTTTTAAAACGAGAAATTACTTCGGTAGCATGGAGGATAAATCTTTCCAGAAATTGTTTAAAAATAACTGAGGCAAGGAAGTTTTCTGAGCTCGTCAAACAGGTTGACACTGCAGCCTGAGTAAGAACTTCTGCATATTTTTTCTAGGTCATATGTGGTTCATGTTCGTCAAATTCAGCTCCACTTCCGTACCTGAACTTCGAAGCTGCTAGAGTTTGTGACAATTGCTACGACGTTTTATCCAAAGGTAAGATAGCTTCATCATTGTTTGTTAACAGCTGTCGTCCTACCTATAGGTCATTGTGACGAAGTTGCTAACGGTGCGTGAGCCAAGCATTGAGCTGGAATGCGCATGCTCCATATGCTCTGTGCGGTCCGTAGCAAGGGTGCGAAGTCTGTAGGCGGGAAATTGTTGTGTCACCTTCAAGATTGACACTAGGTTACCTTAACCGAATGTCTCTGTTTAATCAGAATGTTTTGAAATTACGAGTGGGACCGTAACTCCGAGTACCCTACAACCTAGGATAAATAAAAATTTGAATGGTTAGCGAGGGTTATACTCTAGATATCTTAACTGTGCGTTTCACTGGTCATGTAATGATAAAAAGTTGTACATTTATGTGGCTTTCATCCTGCCCAAGGACTCCTCAGTTTTTTTTGTGTATATGAACTTTAGACGGTCTGTGAAGGTCCGTTACGGCTGCCCTACCACGTTGAATTTTGTGACTGTGTCTTATTACCCTATTTTGCTTTGTTAGAAAGAAACTTAGTGTGGGATTTTTTTTTTTAAAAGATTTGACAGACACCACTCCGACTTCAGTTGCTGCAACGACCGTTCCTGAAAACGTCGAGACCACGAAGACTGACTCACTGTCAAGGTCTACTCCAGTCCCCAAACCATCTGCGGCGGAATTAGCGAACCGTTTCAAGAAAAACAAGAAACCCACTCCTAGGAAAAGCCGAAAGTCTATCCCCTCCGTGTTGAGAGAGGTAGGGCGTCTTGGTGAGGGGAACTGGAACTAGACCAAGTGAAAAGGAAATGATGAAAGTTGAGAAGTGAAATGAAACGTGAGGCAGGATGATATGCCATAAGGAATCGTATTTGTACGACGTAGCAAGCGAAGATAACAGTAATAAGAACATTGTGAGAATGGACTGAGAGAGGGATAAGATGGGTCAAATTGGGTGACAAAAGTTGATAGGATAGAATGAGTGGGATTGGATAGGATAGAATGGGATGAAATACAATGGAGTGGGGTAAGATGGGTGAAGGAATGGATCAGATGGTTGCTCGGTTAAGGAGGGTTGAGTAGGATAGGTTGGGACGGAATAGGATGAATTGGATTGAAACAGGGATAGAACAGGATAAGACTACGTAGAAGTAAATGGAATTTCACTGATTAGGATTGGACTTAGTATGTTATAGGATTTGCAGGGTTAGTGGAGGGTCTGAGTGAAAAAAAGAATAGATAGTAATTGAAAAGAAAAGAAAAAACAGTTCAACAAAGAAAGTGAGAAAGAGGCCAATGGGAATGGAAATGCTGGGAATGGAAGTGTTTTTCATGATCATGTTATATTTAACCCAACTGAAATTGGGACTGATGAATGACAATAATGGAGAAAGAATTTTATGTCTATTAACATTTAGTTTAAGAAAATCTAATATATCCAAATAGAAACTATATAAATGTTATTTTATAAGGTACAAGCTAGTGAAGAATCAACCATTAGTGGCTATCTGAGTACGAGAAAAGGCAAAAAATGGCAGAAACGTTGGTACGTTGTCAAGGACAATGTTCTTTACGCTTACAAAGCAAGTTCAGTAAGTTTTGCTTTGATTTTTTTTTTCACTTATTTGTGTCTTAATCGCAGTAATATTATCGATGCTTCATCAATGAGTGAGTATCCTTGGCTGAAGTGGGATCTAATTTGTTTCCCTCGGGCCACTGCTAGATCCGTACGTTTGAGCAAGATTGCGCCATTGTTTTAAAGTACTAATTCTGGGAATTTCATTTTTCTTTCTAGGACGTCGTCGCGCTGGACACATGCCCGTTGCTAGGATTTGATGTTAGGGGGCCAGAGAAGGCAGGTTTTGTGTATTATTGAAAGATAGATAAAACGTAGTAAATGAACAAAGATTTTGATTTGTACTTTATTGAATTTCATAGTGAACAAGTGAAGGACTAGTTGTTACGTCTATTCAGATAAACTTCAAAACATTCGTTCAACTTGTAAACTTCTGGGGTTTCTTTAAGGAGGGCTTCTCATGACAACAGATAAAGTTAAAACCACTGGGCTTACCCGTTTTCCTCGGCCACCACAAATAAAATACCGCCGTATTGTTTTTCAGGTGGATGGTGATAGTAAAAAGATAGTATTTCAGTTGATTCATGCGGGCACACCACCATTGATTCTGCAGACTGATAACTTAAGCTCCGCTGAAAGGTACGTTTTTGTCTCTTAGTGAACAATACTGAGGATTGAGTCAACGCTGTTGTTATCGAGCGTCAGTTCACTTATGACTAAACGTTTTCTTCTGTTTCAGGTGGGTGACCACTCTTCGTAGATCAACAATGTTACCACATTAACGAAGATAGTATCGTAGCCAATCTTTATATTTATAAAGGAAATTACTCACTATAATATCAGATTTCCTCATTTTTAATAAATGTGCCTAAAAACTTCAATAGATTCTTAATTTATCAAAAGAAAATTTTTCTATACATTACAAAAATAATATGCAATCGGTGCGTTAAGTTTTATTTTAATGTAAATCTCCACTTTGAAAACTTTACAGTTCAGTTGACGTAATAGGAATAGCTTATTTTCAAAATGTAATAGTTTTAAATACTGTATATTGTTCACACTTCACAAAGGACCCTGAAATTTGTCCAGTTTCACTTGTTTTAGCCTCAGTATACGCATTTTTTTTCGTGACATATACTGGCTTTCTGAATTTCTAAAGCACTTTTAATCTGTGAGTCAAGTTTGAGGGTCTGAAAACCAGCATAAGACATGGCTTGGAAAATTTCACATAACAACGTCCCAGAGAGAACATTACAAGTTTTCTGGAAAATGGAACGTGCATATATTTTATACTGGAAAGTACCATTTCTAACAACATTCGTGTGTTTCTGTCTAATTCCTGAGTGTGACGACATTACATCTCTGAATTTTGAGCTGGGCTCTCATTTTAATTTTACGTCTAAGTTTTCCGCCCGGTGAATCTTTAGTGAACATTGTAACAACTTTGGTTGAGAAAAGTATTGTTTGTTGAAATGTAATGTTCATAAAGTATGTCATTGATATATTTAATGGAGGTATAATGAATAAGAGCGTATAAATAAAATGAAAACTGTAAAATACTTCGTTTTCTCTCAGTACTATTGTATTTGCTCTCTAGCCTAGCTAGGAGTTTTGGCTTACCGACTAGTGGCGGATCCAAGGGAGGGTTCAGGGGGGTGAAACTCCCCTCGAGCCACGAAACAATGTCGGTATTCCTTCTTATAATCTCTGTCTTTACGTAATAAACTTGCTTGCATCTCTTTTCTTTAATTGCACTCTCCATTTAAGTGAAAAAGGAACCACTAGAATAACCAACAACCTGGTTAACCAACCCCCTTCTCAAAAACCTGGAACCAAGCCTTGCCCGGCAAACCCCATTCCGCAAAATCCTTGATCCACCTCTGCCATGCGAAGATACCGTGCTTGGACAGCATACATAGGTAGAGATTCTAAAATACCTGTAGAGAAAAAAGGAAATCTTTCTTTGTCGAGTTTTTATTTCTCAAAAACGCAGTTGAGACAATCCTTCCTTACTGTGGGCTCTTGCTAATGTGATGTTGTCGCAAAATTTATGTCCTGGCCAGGTTGGTTCCGAACGCACATCTCGTTGGCTGGAAATTAACATTTTAAGGAAAGGTTTGAATTTCCTTACTTTGAAGATTGAGTCGTTATAAGGAAATTTACAATCGCAAATGCAATGTTTTCTTGTAATGTCAGACATTTAACGTCGCGCAAGGTGCTCTGGGTAATTTGCAAAATGGCGGACAAGCAAGAAGTATTTGAAATGAAGAATTTTTCAAGCTCACTTCAATTTTTTGAGACCTATGTCCGCTTTTGCATCTTGAAGACTTCGCGATATGATTCGTGTGGGCAGGATGAAAAGGAAGCACTAGATGTCAGTCTTCAGTCGGAATTCAAGGAGAAATTGTGCAAATTTGGAGCCTTCCTGAAGTCAAGGATGTCGAAAACTTCGAAAAATTCTGGAGATTTGATCGTAAAAGTACAGAGTGAGAAATTTAGAGTACAGGTCAGATGAAAGTATCACGAGAATAGTAGTTCAAAGTTTGCTCAACCTCAGATATTCCATCATAAATAATATATAATAATTATTAACTAAGATTAAACAAGCAAACACTGAAATAGAAACTGGTGTTGCTTTGAATGGTAATCACTCCCCAGCTTTCAATGTGACATCTGTATTTCTTGTGCTATTTATGGCCTATATTTGTTGCTTATTTAAACTTCATCACAGATCCCAGGATAAAATGCCCAGTGCCTAGCCAAGATGATAATTACAGTGTCCTAAGTCAGATTAAAAATTAAAAAAAAAGAGCATATCACACCCTTATTCTGGAATTATTACTGAAGTGCATGATTTACTTCTTCACCCAGGAATTGGTAACATTACAAGAGAAAATATGTCAGAGTCCAGTTTTGAGACAATATGTTGTATCATTCAATATTGATGAATACAACAATGTTCACTTATATTTTGATCGAAAAACTTACATGAAAGATGTATTTGAAATGGTTTTCACAAATGGCATTGCATATGGCCAGAGAAAGAATCCGACAGCTGCTAGTGAACATTTTCTAGTTAATGGTGGTAATGTCCTAGCAGACAGCAGCAGTGAAGATGCAATAACAGTTGGATGGTTGCGGACTTTATTATTATGTAATCATATGTCAGAGCTTCTTAAACAAAACAGGTATTGCATTGGACATTGTATGACTTCTTGTTAATTATTAGATAAATAGAAAAACATATAAGAATTTAGGCATTCAAGTAATTTTTTGGCAAAATTTTTTGATACTGTTCATTCCATTTACAAGACAGCTTTTTCAAGGAAACTATTCAGGATTTAACTTCTCATCTGAAAAAGGTAAAAACCTCTCAAAGAATGACATCCTGACAGCTTTTGGGATTTCAAGTTATAACACAAGACAAACTTCTATTTCTTCATCAAAACTTGAAACAGTCAAGAAGGCTTTTATATCCAACCTGCTGAAATCAGAATACAGAATAGATGATACCAGAATGGATAATATACATTCTGATACTGATATTTGTGATAAAGTATTGAAAAACAAATCTTCCCAAGATGTCAATCTCAAAGACCTTTCTGGAAAAGCACCAATGGCAGAAGAGCAGGATACCTCAAGGGATCAAGAGCCTAACAAAAACAGTTATAGTGGCTTATACATGTTGGATAAATCTTTACTGAGTCATGCAGAAGAAGCCGTAACACTGAGAAATTGTGAAAATATCAGATTAAACTTGCATAAATTTATTGAAGATTTAAGGGAAGATGGACATGACAAAGGTATTAGTAATCTTGTTTGAATGATGAAAATCAAAGCCCAGCAAAAAATTCTTAAGACAGGCATATTTGTGTCTTAAGAATTTTTTGCTGGGCCTTGATTTTCATCATTCAAATATGTTTTCTGCCTGGTTGTTCAATTACATTAATCTTGTTTGGTTTTCATTTTTTTAATTGTTTTAGGCAATTGCTGTTTTAAGACCAAATGTTTATAATTTTAACTGTACTTTTATTAAGAAAAATTAATGTTCAGCAACATTTAGTTATGTAAATTCAACAATATTTTCAGGAGATATCTCTACTGTTTATGACAGAAACTTAAAGGAAGTCCATGGTAGGATTTTGTATAAAATGTTTTTATTTTTTTTTATCTTACACATCCCCAGCACAGACTTTTCCTATGACGGAAAGATGGACACATTGCAATTAAGTGCAACTGTGAATGGGATTATACCATAACCTTAACTGAATAAAATATTAAATTGTTGAAAAAAAAGCTTTAGCTACTTTGCTATCTTAACTGAACAATGTCACTGTATGAAGTGTTGTTACTAAGGATATTAATGTTAGTTTCAAGACTTCTGTGTTTAATGTTTACTGCTTGAGGCTATAAGATGGAAAAAAGGAGGTAGGAAGAACCTAGAAGAATAAAAAATACCTGACATATTTGTCTTGAAAGACATGTCTTCCTATTTATTAATAAGATTGACCCAAATAAAAATTTAATTAAAAGCTTGCAAGTATTTGGAAGAGGGAGATGCATAACCATTATGGTAATGTAAATTTTTGTTGTATTTGCTCTAGTGCTGTCTGTTTGGGATGATCTTCTGCATTTAGAAATGTTAAGCAGGGAAACAACACAGAAGAACAAGGTTTGACATTTCAAAATTTTGTTTCTATGTCCTGGTATTCTTTGGTAAGGAGAAAGCAATGTTTTTAAGCTTGGAAAGCATGTCTTGGATGAATACAAAAAGTAAGTCAGTTCCTAGAAAATCCTCTTCCTTGTGAATAAGTGTCCAAATATTAATATCAACATTGCTGTATTTGACAAATATTGCTAAGTTACCTTGCTAAGAATCAATGGAACTCAAATAGAAAATACTGTAGCAATAAAAAGGTTAATTTTTTATGACATGTGTTTTAGGGTGAAGATATAAGAATAGTTCACATATGCAGACAAGAGAAACAATTTCAATTGCAAAAAATTGCTTTGACCTGGAGGATTTTGACAGACTGTTCTTTAGCTCAGAAACAGGTTTGACTTAAAACAATTTCTCTTGTTATTTTAGTTTTATCCACCAAACAAGACTTTGGAGTGAATAACATACAATTCCAATGATAAAATTAAGTTGGTTGTTCAAAACATGTATAAATTTGTTCACCCTCTCAGACACATCCTCTGAATAAGCTGTTTGTTAATCAATGTATTTCTTTAGTTGACTTGGCTTCATACAGTTGTTCTGCAAGCTAACATTTTGTTCAAGAAACCAATTAAAGTGTTTATTTTTTTCTTGTAGATGTTTTTGTACCATGGTTCAGTGACACTTCACAATCAGAGAGGTTGCAAGAATAAATGTGTTTCAGTGGCAGAAATTTTGAGGTAGTCTCCCTTTTAGCATAATTTTTTTAAAATTTTGTGGCTTAACAACTACAACAAATCAGAATACTACAGTAAGTATTACACTCTGTTGTAGTAGAAATCACAAACATGTCAGTCAATGTGACAAGTAGTGAAACAAGATTTTTAGCAATCAATACACATTTTGCTGAGTAAAACTTATAAGATATAATTATTATAATTTTATTCTAATGTTTGTAATACCTATATTTCTTACTTCATACAACAGAATTCGAACAAAGCAAGTTAAGCACTCATATTACATGAAGTATGGAGCCATAGTGAATGGTATGCAGAATAACAGAATGTTCTCTCTATACACTTGCATAACTATCTCTAAATTTTCTCTCTGTCTCTGTTATTCTCTTTATTCTTATCCCTATCCCACCTTATCTTTCCCTGTCTGCCATTCCCTCTCCCCTTTCTTCCTTCCTCTCCCTGGTTTCCTCTCTTTCATCTCTTCATACAATACAATACAATACAATACAATACAATACAATACAATACAATACAGCACAGTACAATACAATACAGTGCAGTACAATACAGTGCAGTACAATACAATACAATACAATACAGTACAATACAATATATTACAATACAATACAATACATTACAATACAATGCAATGCAATGCAATACAATACAGTACATTACAGTGCAGTACAATACAATACAGTGCAGTACAATACAGTACATTACAGTGCAGTACAATACAATACAATACAGTGCAGTACAATACAGTACATTACAGTGCAATACAATACAATACAATACAATACATTACAATACAATACAATATGATGCAATGCAATGCAATACAATGCAATACAATACAATACATTACAATACAGTACAGTACATTACAGTGCAATGCAATACAATACAATACAATACAGTTCAATACAGTGCAGTGCAATACAATACACTACACTACAATACAATACAGTGCAGTACAATACAGTACAGTACATTACAGTTCAGTACAATACAGTACAGCACATTACAGTGCAGTACAGTACAGTACAATACAATGCAATGCAATACAATACATTACAATACAATACAATACAATACAATACAATACATTACAATACAATACAATACAGTACAAAACCATACGATACGATAGGATACGGTACGGTACGCTACGATACAATACAATACAATACATTCTTGTCATACAATACAATACAATACAATACATTACATTACAATACAATACAATACAGTACAATACAATACAGTACAATACAATACAGTACAGTACAATACAGTACAGTACAATACAATACAATACAATACAGTACAGTACAATACAATACGATACGATACGATACGATACGATACGATACGGTACGCTACGATACGATACGATACAATACAATACATTCATGTCATACAATACATTTCCTTTGACTACCTGTTCCCTAAACTCCCTCACCTGCTTCATTTTTCATATTTTTCTCTATCCTCTATGCAATCTCTCTCTCTTCATCTCCCTCCCTCCCTCTCGCCCTCTGCCTCCTGCTTCCCCTCTCTCTCTCTTTTTGTGCTCTCCTCCCCTTCCCCTCTTCCTTATTCCTCCTCCCATTCCCTCCTTTCCTATTTTGCTATTACTTATCCAAGTTCTGTTCCACAAACCCCATTCCCCCTCTCCTTTCTATCTAACTCCTTTCCTCTTCCGTTTCCCTCGTTCCATACCTTTTTTCTCCACCTCTTTCCCTCACTATACTCCCTTTTTCCATCTTGCCCTTGTGTTCTCCCACCTTTTACCACCTCTCCACTTCTCTCCCTTTTCCCCTTTCTCTTCCTCTCCTCAGTGTCTGTATTAAGCCTCCACCTCATTGTCTTTTTTTATCATTTAATGTGGCCTTTATTGATTTTTGTAGATGAACGTTGGACCTCAACTATTGCCAAAATGGCAATCTCAGTCATAAAGTTAGAAATACTTTTGGCACCTCTTAAATCTAAGGTTAAACTCTTAGAAGAATTTACGTTTGTTTTCTACAGTCCATTTTTTCATCTTCCAATCACATTTGTCTTCATGTTTACTAATTTGTTTACCATTTGATTTCTTTTGCTTGCATCTTCAAACAGGTTAAGTTGGACATTACTGACAATAACGAGTGCCCTGCCAGCTGTAGACAAGCTTTGTTTGTGCTGTACAACTGCGCAAGGCTGGCGAAGATTATAGAACATTATAACAGTGCTGCTCAAAATGGTATGAAAATAATTTTTTTGTCTTTTAGTGGATGTCTGTTACATTTGCATGCACTATAAAAGCGCGTACACTTTGGATACGTGACGCCAAGCCGAAACCGAACGCCGTAACTAGTGGAAATTAACACAACGTTATTTAAGTGGTATCGTTCACATTAAAGACGTCTCCATTGCAAGGTTGGTGTAACGTGTTCACTGTGAAGGATATCATTAAAATAATGTGAAAATAATTTTCAAGGCTTACGGTTACGGTGTCGCGTTACGCATCCAATGTGCACGAGTTTTCACTGTATGTTATGAAACAGAGCAGTGGCGAAGGGGAGTAAGCAGCTTATCACACGAATTAACGTTGGATGTCTTTTTGAAAGAGCAACTTTACCCCAAAAAGGTCAAGCCAGTGATAAAGTACGCAACTAGTAGTGTGCATTATGAGCGATAATCACATCTTAATGCGTGGTAATTATCACACTTCGTTACTCAGTCACCTTGATCTGTGCCGAAGCGAGGAGGATGGTGGGGGGTGTGTGTGTTCAACCCTCCGAATTGCGAACACAAACTTTAAAAAAAACGCATAAAATCCGTAAAAATATATATGTAATATCCGATACCAGCAGACAATTTTACGAAATAAAGTAAAAAACAAATTCCGAAAAACAATGACATCTTGAAAACCCAAAATATGAGTTAAAACAAGACGACGAATGATAGCAATCATTCGTCGTCTTGTTTTAACTCATATCTTGGGTTTTCAAGATGTCATTGTTTTCAGGAATTCGTTTTTTACTTTATATATGTAATGCTTGACACTAGTCACACGACCTTCCCTCCAAAGAGAAAATTCTGCCTACTCCTTCAAACTGAGCAAAGGATTTGATACAGCAATTCGAATAATGAGCTCTAGGTGTTTCATGTGAAAATAGATTTATATCACGCCACTGTACAAGGGTTGAGGTTTAAAGCTGAAAATATTTTGATGTTTGTGTTTTCAGGAACCTACCCACCTTTACCTAACATAAACGAAGTAGATTTCTCTCAACTCAAAGACGAGGTACGTTTATTGTATCTGAATTAAACGATATTTCTTTATGTGTCTAGTTATAATAAAACTAAGGTATTGATTGGATTTCTACTGTAATATGTACTGACAGAAGAGATCATTGCTACTGAGATACCACGTGGGATACGTAGTCTCGTAATGTAAAATTATTGCGTAACAGATGATTTTTGAGACAGGCGTATTGAGAATTCTTTAATGCTCCTAAAGTACCTTTATTTATACTGGATAACGCTATCAGTTTACTCAAGCTGGTTTCCCTAGAGGTCCAGTAAGGACCACCCCTCATGGGTCCAGTGTTACTTCAGGAGGAAACTGGAGAATCCGGAGAAAACCTGTGATGCTTGGTAGAGTCAAACTGGACAACTCTTTTCTCACGTGACAAGGGTAACTTTGATAACTGCAAGGAGCCGGAATCGAGCCCAAGTCACAGTGGTGAGAGTCACGTACACTACCAAAAAACCTTGACCAACCGACAACTTCAAAAAATATAAGATGATTTTGCAATAAAATCAAAATATCGCCATTTCACAGTTTTCATCTTTTGTTAACTTGAATCTTAAGTTGAAAGATGACCTTAGTTTTCGGAATTTGCTTTCACATACACTACCACTGTGACACGTTTCGTCACTTTATACGTAACATCATCAGAGCGAAATGAATTACAGAATTTAGATCTCAAATATCTTAAACGGTTACAAAATTAAATGTGACAATACATAAGTAATTAACGAGCAGAAGGGGCGGCGAAAATTGATGGGAAGTTGTTGAAAAATGTCAGGAGGTTAATAACCAAAATCAGTGCTTCTCTCAACACAAACCTTCGATCTTTTCCATTAATGTTCCTTTGACGTTTAACCTCCTGACACTTATCAACAACTTTCCATCAACGTCCACCACCCTCCTTCTCGTTAATTACTTATGTATTATCACATCTAGTTTTATAATCGTTCAAGATATTTAAGATCTATCCTCTGTAATTCATTTCGCTTTGATGATGTTGCATATAAAGTGACGAAACGTTAGTTGCATTAAAGAATTCTCATTATGCCTGTCTTAAAAATTATCTCCTGGGCAGTAATTTTCAGGAGAAATCATGTTATTCTTCTTTACTACAGGCTGAGTGGAATCTTTTCATGAAATACGTGGTAAGTTATCCCGATGTTGTGGGACACGCTGTTCCTGGTTTAGAAGATACTTCGACGGTTGTGACGTTTCGTTCCAATAAGGTAAGAAGGGGTTATTTTAATTTTATTGTTTTTGCATGAATACGTCAGTGTCATAACGAGTGATGGGCAGGAGGGAAATTGCCCTTGGCCATTAGAAAAAGAAGGTACCAAATTGTAATTTGATAATTTTTTATATGAATATTAAAAAAAATAGAAAGATATCGCTAAGTCTTTTAAAGTTGGCACCATTTTTGTTATTTTTAAGTTGGTCATGGGAGAGGGGAACTCCTCGCATTACGTTTGCCTCATGAATAGCATGCACATTTGCAACTGTATGTTGTGAAACTATATTAATGGAGGATGTAATGAGTGAATGTTTTTCATCAGTAAACTATGAATGGTAAGAAAGGCAAAGAGGTTTAAATGAACGGATAAAGCAAAGCATGATGAAAGGCGTGAAGGGACGAATGAAATGGGAGCCAATAATGCGACAAATTTATAAGATTTCATGTTTGTATTATTTTGTGACGCTGTGCAGCTAAATGTGTGAAGATGCCTTCATAAATTTTAGTTTTAAATCTGTTTTCAGATTGCTCAGTTTCTCGTTTCGTTAAGTCAAGATATTAGTGCTTACTACAGCCGCATTCACATTTTAGGCGTAAGTTCATGACTGTGCTTAATTATTTTTTTATATCATTCTTGTTATTGTAATAACTATTACTGTTGATGGTGTTGTTGTTACTATTATTAATATAACGAAGGTTAGCAAAATTGATGTAGTCCAAAATAAATTCGTTAGGGGAGACAAATTTAGCGTATGGATATAATTATTCGACGGCCCTGTGTGGGACAAGTAAAGTGAGTTAATTTGTCTTTTCCAGAGTATATGAAATTGCTTCGTCATTTAAAAAAAATACGATACTGCAGGGAT
This sequence comes from Heliopora coerulea, assembly GCA_030142905.1. Taxonomy (NCBI): domain Eukaryota; kingdom Metazoa; phylum Cnidaria; class Anthozoa; order Scleralcyonacea; family Helioporidae; genus Heliopora; species Heliopora coerulea. The sequence continues at coordinate 818,358 of JASJOG010000113.1, read as the reverse complement.
ATTTCAACAGGAATTGATATACACAAGGCCACCTGAGGAATCCATCCAAGGTCTAAAATTGTTTGAAAACTTGTTATCGGCCATGACATTAATTCATTATACAATGTCAGTCTGTCAGAACTTCATATTTCAAGCAAAGGACGACGTGATAGAACAGCGCAGATGAACAAATGAAGTCGTACTGCTGAGCTCAAGATATTTCACTTAAAGTTCTGGGGTGTTTGTCAACTGCGTCCAAAACTGGAAATTCTGAAGCAGACGTAATCACAACATCATTGAAGTCTTACAGTGCACCTAAATACTGCATCCGAAACCTTACTATAATTACCAGTTTGGTCATAATCAACCAATCAATCAATTAATCGTGATCGTTATCAGTGTTATTATTACCATTATTCCTATAATCGTTACAATCCTTATTATTACCACTATTATTACTATTATTTGCATGTTATTATACACAGTACAACCCATGATCAAAGAACTCGCGTTGTTACATTCACTTTTTCTGTTTTCTTGATCAATTTCCAGGAACCGAGATCCCATTTATTGCCAGTCATGTTTGCCAGATTGTACCTCATTAAAGCTTTGTACCAGGTACCGTCCCTTGGTAATACTTTTGTGAACGACCTCTCGTGGTTCTTTATCTTCATATATGTCGTCATATGGCACCTACACTCAATAATTAATCTTAAATCAAATAATCAATCTTAAGTTAACTATTAATCATTAATTAGATTACCTCACTCAGAAATCTGGCCGTCGCCATCTTCCCTCCGTGTTCACCTAGCATGTCAAAAACGATATCTGGAAAGATATTCGACTTTTATCTTTTGCTCTTTTTCTCTGCAAGGTTATCCAAAATGCATTGCGATTGTGTACTGTTGAATCAGTTGACCAGATGTGAGAAAAATGTGTGTCGGCGTGGTGTCTGTATGTACAGTGGTGCGTGGATCGCATCAGCAGTAAGGGAAAGTGATTGTGTTTATTTACGTACACCAATTTGCTGAATGTCAAATTCCATCTCATCCGTCATTTGCCGTTTCCTTTTCCTGTCCATCCACTTGTTCATTCTTTAACGTCCTTTGGTTGTTTCATCCATACCGTTGCTCTGCTGTCTTCTGTCATTGGCCACAACGTCGCTTACGGAGCACTGAGTACCGGCGGCGCTCGAACCAATCACACCGTTCGAACAATCAGACCAGCGGCCTTTCGCAGTACCACTCATTACGTCATAAGCGCCGCTAATTACTGCAAACCTTTTGCAAGATTTAATGTCCGATAATGAAACTTGGTTTTTGAGCCCAAAAGTAAGTTTTTGAGTGGCATTGTCTTGAATGAGGCATAAAATGACTTCTTGGATAGATCTGGAAAGTCTCTGCGAGAGTAAGGACAAACTCAGCTTAAAGGAAGAATCAACGGCCGTATCAAAAGCGATATTACATGAACTCGATGTGCAGATAAAATATGCAGAGGAAAATCTAAGAAAGGAACAGAGAGAGAAACAAGAAACCAGCGATGGTGATTTTAACTGGCTTATGACCGCTAACCGAAGGACTGGACCAAGTCGAATCAAACGCGAGCAAATTGAAAAATTAGCGATGAACTTACGACCTTGCGACTATAATTCATTTGTTAATGGTTTTAGATTGTCTGTGTACGGGGAGACTAATGTCACGTCTGTAGTTCGTACATTGGAAACGATGTTGAAGGAATATCTGGTCGCGCTCCCTGAGAGGGAACCTCAAAATAGACTTCTCCGGTTGGTTCGTAATCTGTCGAACATTAGTCTCAAATCGTATTTTGGAAAACGATCCTCTAAAGTCATGCCGACTGATCACGTTTACGAAGACATAGATGAGGTGAAACGTAAGCTCAGTGACCTGTTCGTTACCTCAGAGTGTTTTGACGGACCAGTTGGTGGCCAAGATGTCGCAGCTATTGATATTGACTTTGAAAGCGATGACGAGTGCACATCATCAAGTCTGAGTCTGAATGACCTCAACATTATTTTTCATTCATTCCACTAAAATCAGGGCACGATTGCTTTTCCAAACAATGCAGTCGTTTTGAAGATAAGGCCCATCTTATGATGGACTCCTGAGAGGCTCTTGGACTCATATTTAACAACATAGCCTTGTAAAATCAGTTTAAACTGAATATTAATAAACATGAATTTAATAATGCTGAAGAACGCAGTGTGGTGTTGATCAAGAAAATTTAACATGACGCCACCCAGTGAACAACATTTTATAAACTGAAATTCCTTGTAAATCTCAATCTTCCGATCCCTAAAATATCAGACAAGATCAATACATGGCAAACTTAAGGAAAACGCTACCCTCGGGCCTCACCAACAAAGCTCAGGTTACTGCCTCAAACTATATAGCCTGCGAGCAGTCCAGGTAGTTCTCAATTTCTAACGAGTGGTGCATTGAAGTTCCGTCAACAAAACTGAGCGCAAAGTCAGCGAAAATGCTCGAGCTGTGGAGATCATTCTAAGTTTAAATCGTGTTAGGTTAAAGAAAAAATAGTTCCGATTTTTTCATGACGTACCATTACATGATGTAGTTTTTACAGCAATGGGTACCAGTGTAGGTAGCCGAGGATAACAAGATGCGATAACTTTGGGTGAAGCAACTACCTGAAATAGGCCTTCCCTCGAAACGTCGAAGTTTCTTTTCGTATATTTCAGGTAGTTGCTTCACCCAAAGTTATCGCATCTTGTAGTTTTTACAGCCTTGCGATGCCTTGCCATCATCCTCCAGTGCGTTTCGCATTCCGCTACATTATTGAATGGTTTTCCACCGTTTTCAAAATGTAAATTTTGAAACTGGCAATTGAATGACGATCGAATTCCATATTCTCGTTCTTTCGCATCGTGAGAATTTTATTTCTATCAAATCCTCTGATATCCAACACAAGGAAGAAGCTACTTCGGTGGCTTGTCGTTAAGGAAGTTTACCAAAACCTTCCTTGTTTGTATTTGACAGATATTTATTAAAATGGACGTGTATACACCAGTCGCCCTTTTTTGATCACATGTTTTATGATTTGATCTTGGCCTCCAAATTGATAGATTAAATGTTCCCACCTGAAAGACAAAAGAAAGAATACTTAATTGAGGGTGAGAATGTCTTCATCCAGGCGACAAATTTATATATTTTCACTGGAGTAGTGTCGCTTTTGATGTTTTGAATAGCTCGCTTGGAGCGCCACAACACAAGTACAAACCTCGACGGTTTGTGATTGTCACGCATTGGTTCGGTTGTTTTTGAAATTGATTAGTAACATTCGGGATTTGCTCGGTAGCTGTTGTTGTTGTTGTTATTATTGTTCCTGTTGTTGTTGTTGCTATTATTGTTCCTGTTGTTGTTGTTTCTATTGTCGCTCCAGTTGTTGAAGTTTACATCTTAGGCTCCATTTCATCTCCAAATTTTATTCTATCGTATCTGTAAACACTCTTGGCCTCCCCACTGTCACCATTAAACCTACCCTATTACAATGAGTGTCATACAGTCGTGGTTTAATTAGGAGGCAGCGTTCGTCGCTCACAGAACAGTCTTTAGCCTTTCCTCTCACCTTGGACAATCTAAAATTACCATATCGCCGACTTTACCAACTTCTAGAGAACCATGTGATTTAGACAGACCAACTGATGCTGCAGCATTGATTGTACTGGCGACAAGAGCTTCGTTCATTGTCATTCTGCACGTAACACACGCCAAGTTCATTACGATTGGCTGTGAATGAAAATAACGTGGTGTACAGTTTGCTTTCCATGAAATGATTGAGTGGAATATTGACATCAACTTGCCAAGTATCAATTGTATCTCGGAAATGCGTATTATTGAAATATTTGAGCTAATGTGCAAACTAGAAAGGTTTACCAACCATAGACAGACAAAATGCGTTAGGATTGAAATCACTACCAAGTGCTATAGCTGCACCTAGAAAAATGAATGAATGAACGAACGAATGTATAAGTGAATGAATGGACAAATGAGTGGAAGAAGTAACGAACAAACGAGTACACAAATAAACAAAAGAACGAATAGACAAACGATCAAAGAAAAGTCTGGATGGATGGACAAGAGAACAGCCTAACAAACAATGGAGTAAATGAGCAAATAATGGATGGATGAATGATCAATAAAAGGAATGTGTGGATTCTTGAGAAGTTCTAGGAGTGATGAAGGGGGAACATGGATCATGTATAAACCAGTGAATAAATGAAAGTATCAATCAGTAAGCTGGGCAAAGTGTGGTTGACACCTCATCCACCTATTGCTGACATGACTAAACTTCACCTGTAATTGAGTGAAGAGAATTCATACCTTTCTGTATCAGTTTTCTAACTGGTGGTGGTGTTAATTTCAAGATATATGCTGTTGTTGGTAGTACTACAGCCACAGTTGAACTGGTTGCCAAAGCTCTTATTCCTTCATCACTGATCTCTTCTAAATGACTGATTGCTCTGGCACCAAGAGAAACTCCTAACTATAAAGACAAAATTAATAGACATGTCTAAAAACATTTCAAGAGCCTTCTCATCAAAGTATTAGGTAATTTAGAGCATTGCTAAGGTGAGTAATAAAATTTCAGTTACATCTGTAAATGAAAAGCACTTCAACAGAAGTTCCCCTACTAACCTCAACAGATTTAAGTTGATTCAGTTCTTCTGCATGAAAGTTTATTGCAAGTCCAATGTTTTTTCCAGCTGTTAGAATTCTTTCAGTGTCAGTTAATTCAAAAACTCCTTTTTCACAAAACACATCAATGTTGTCAATGTGAAGCTCTCCAGAGTCCATGAGGACTTTAAGTTTGGGTAACTGATTGTTTATAATGTCTGTGGTTGCATCTGCAGCTGTGCTTCCTCTAGAAATAATGAATGATATTACTTTACTTTTACTGTAAGTAATAGTTCATATTGACATTGAAATACTGTGTTCTTTAATTAATTTACTTTTAACACAATGTGATATCATAGTTTAAGTCTCAAAATTGCCTGATTAAGTAAAAATTTGATTTTAATATAAGCCAAATTTCCCCAATCTATGAAACATGATTTACTTTCTCTTACTTAGGAACAGCATGTGCCCCACAATAAGTACTAGATATTCCAATAGCTTCATCATTTTTGGCTTGTTCAATCACTTTCAACATCTTTATTTCATTTATAGCATCAAGCCCATAGCCACTTTTAGCTTCAACAAGTGTGGTTCCACTACGGAGCATTCTCTGCAAGGTTTCTTTCAGGTTGTGGTATAGCTCAACATCAGTTGCTTTGCGGACATGGTCAACAGTGAAATGTATTCCTCCTCCAGCCTTGTGGACATCCAGATAGGATGCACCTGCAAGCTATAGAACAGGCATGGTACTATTTATATATAGTATACATTCACATATATCATATATCATATTGCAGGTATATCTGTATATGCCTCCTAAAATGAGGAGGGAGAATGTAGTGATCTTTGCAATGCTATCCCTTAGGGTGGCATGTATCCCTGTGTGAATCCCCCAGGTGGACACACCACAGTTGCACATTTCATATGAAAATCATAAGAAGGGGACATCTACTAAGAGTGGAAAGAACCAAGACCCCCACCCATCATGACCTACTCCAGCTTTGGTGGCTAGCTATCTTCATGTTCAACTGACGCAGCACTGTGTCTACCAACATTCATGGCTAACTCATACGTTCTATCTACCTACCTGCCTTACTGCCTACCTGGCAATCTTCATGAAAAAATTGTGCACACTGTGTCTGCTTACCTACCTTCATGGCAAATTCATGTACTCTATCTCCGGCAAAAACAGGATGGCTATGACCATCAACCAATCCTGACAACAGAAAGAAAAGCTCCGAACAATGTGCCCAGATCACTAAATCAAATCCAACTCCGACTTCCACTGTACAGTACCTGGTATAACACACATGTCAGTCGCATCAATCTCTTTTTCGAACATTTTGCTACTGTACTTCTTCATAATTGCTTCATCTTCACCAATGTCGTCAATCAGACCTTCGTTGTTTATAACAATGCTAGTTTTCCCGTCTAAAACACAAACATTATTCATAGCTTTCCCTTTCAATATCTCCTCTCCGTTTTCGCAGACGGTTACAACTTGCTTAGCATGGCGAACTAGTAAACGATGCATTATGACAACAGGTCTATAAATGTACGAAAACTATGCAGAGTTCTCAGAAACGTGTATACAAAAATTTACTAGAATGAACAGCACACTCGTTATCTCGGAAATATCGAGATTAGGTACCAGGACTGGCGCATTTGGCGTGCTACCGTCTAGCACGATTTCACGTGGAAAGTTCATTTTATGGAGGTTATCACTCGAAATGACAATAATGGTGAGTTAAAACTTAATCGAAGTTTGTCTTTGTAGGTTTATCATTGAAATTTCACAATATAAAAGGGACAGCAGCGGACAATATACATTATAATTCAGTAAGTCAAAGGTGGCTCACTGACTCGGTGGAACATGCCAAGGAAAAGGATTTCAAACATCTGAATTTTTTGGGAGGGGAAATCTAATGTACAAAAATATGGTCAGTTTCCAATTTTTAATGTTTAGTATTCCGGTTTCTCCTTTTGAAGTCTCCTGTGGTAATTGTTACGAAATTTCAGATTTATCTACAATTCTTGTGGTGTTACGTTCTATGCTTCACTATCCAGGTTAAAATACATTTTATTGACAATGTAGTTGAACGTTAATTCTCCCTCTAAAAATTCTCTCTCTGCATCAACAAAACTCCCTAAATCGTCTTCTACAGGAACATTTTTAACGAGGGTTGCTTGTTTTCATGATTGTGCGACTTCTTTTTCAATCTTTTGCCATCATTCAAATTGTTTTCCTGGTTACACCTTGCTTTATGTAGTGTCGTCAACATCTCTGGTTTCCATCCAGTTGTCCAGCAAAGAATCAACCATTCCACTAAACACTTTCCTGTCTTTCTCCTGTGCTTCATTGCGGACTATTCTTGGTTGTGAAGCGTTCTTTGTCATGGTTGTCTGCCCCCCAGAACTTGATAGAGAAACCTTTGAAGTATTTTCTTGTTGAGGTTGATCATCAACTTTTGAGTTGAAGCTCTTCATGTTAGTTATTTCACTTAGCTTGCTCTTTGAAATCACTGGTTTTGGTGGACTATAACTTCTTACTTTCTCAATATTATTTTTACTTGCTGCAATAGTTGTACTAGAACTTCGGTGTAGGGCCTGGCCAATATTTGGACTTATTGGTGTTTCAATGATGTTGCTTTGCTTAACAAAGTCTGACAGGCTTGGTTCATTTTGGATTTTGAAAAGTTCTTTTATCATTTGTTTGGATTTAAATTTTTTGTGCATCCTGGAAAAAATGGAAGGTGGGAGGTAAATAACAGTGTAAAATGGTCAATTTTTTTGTTCATGTAACATTCTATATAATATTAAAAAAGACATTGATTACTGTAATTACAAAAGTCAAGAATTGTTACCTTTGGTAGAGCAAACATGTAAAAAACAGAAGGATGAGAATTAAGGTTGAACCAATGGCCACCATTAAAGGAGCAGGAATCTTAATTTGGTTTTCTTTTGCAGGTTCTGTTTTTTTAGGAGGTTGTCTCACTCTATTATCTTCTTTCACATGATGTTTCCCACTTTTATCTTCTTTCTCATGGTGTCTCATACTTTTATCTTCTTCAGCATGAAGTGTCACATTTTCATCCTCTTTAATCCTCAAGCTGTCATTTTCTTTGATATTCTCAATATAATTGCCAACTTCTGTTGCTTGTTGTTTCAAACTTTTGTTATTTTTCTCACGTGGATCATCGGTGGTGTTTTGCTTACTGTCAATTGTTTTGTTCGAGTATTTCTTAGCAGACAGGTCTAAAATAGTAAACACACTTGTCTATAAAATTTATGTGGCTGTCAGTTTGGTCATTCATTATTTTCCCATCATTATTTCAATTTCCTTCCTTCACTCTCACAATTCCAACTTCCTTCTATATTCACTCCTTTTCCCCAGTTCTGTTTCCTTTCTGCTTTCCTATCATTCTTCATTCCATCTTTGTTTGTTTCTTTGTTTCATTCTTTCACTTTTCTTCCCTCCCTCCCTCCCCCTTCCTTCCTTCCTTCCATCAATCCACTCATCCATCCACCCACCCACCCACCCATCTATCATTCATTTTTTCCTTCCTTCCTTCCTTTCTTTCCTTTCCTTCCTTCCTTTCTTTCCTTTCCTTCCTTCCTTCCCTCCCTCCCTCCCTCCCTCTCTCCCTCCCTCCCTCCCTCCCTCTCTCCCTCCCTCCCTCCTCCCACCCTCTCTCCCTCCCTCCCTTACTTACTTAGTTATTTATTTACTTATTTCCCTCTCTCTCTCCCTCCCTCCCTCTCTCTCTCCCTCCCTCCCTCCTTACTTACTTAGTTACTTATTTATTTACTTATTTATTTACTTATTTCCCTCCCTCTCTCCCTCCTTCCTTCACTTCTTCCTTTCTTTCTTTTCTTCCCACCCTCCTTTAGTTTACATCTTTTATTTTGAAATTTAAAGTCCTATCCCAATACTTCACTCGCCAACCAAATTTCTTACCAGGACATTCACGAACTGCGCAGGTAGCAGCCTCCGTTTTCTTCCCATGACATTCACTTGATGATGACTTCAGCAGTCTGCACTTTCTATGACGTATACGTTGTCTGTGTTGACCGCAGACAGGCAAGCACGCTGACCAAGACGTCCAGGGTCTCCACACACTCGCTGAAGGACACAGTGGGAATGGGCAACGTTCATAGTCCACGTGAGACCCCTCGCAGTATTTCCCGTCATTCTGTGGAGCGGGGTTGTTGCATTCTCGATGACGGCTGCGTGGGTGCGTCATGCACCCACTTGGAGTTTTCTTGCACGGACTCCACTCGGACCATGACGACCAAGCCCCTGTAACTAAAATATAATATAAAAATCTTACATACTAATTGTTCAATATTTTATCCTGCCACGTCACCATGGTGACCGACAGCTTGCTCGTAGGCTCAGATCAAACTTTAAAGGCATTGCAGAACATTGCAGGCCTAGGTTTGAAATTTATGTAGAACTATTATTTTAGGCTTAAAATATTCCGTTCAAACCGTTAGGTTTGTTCGTGTCCTTCAGGTGAAACGTAAAGTGTCTTTATTTATACTGGATAACTCTATCAGCTAGCTAAGTTGTTCTCCCTAGAGGTCCAGTAAGGGTCACCCCTCAAGGGTCATGTGTTACTTCAGGAAGAAACCGGAGTACCCGGAGAAAACCTGCGATGCTTGGTAGAGACAAACTGGACAACACTCTTCTCACATGTGACCAAAGTAACTTTAATCAGATAACTGCACGGAGCCGAAATCGAACCCAAGTCACAGTGGTGAGAGTCAGGGTCACGTGTGCTACTACTGTGCCACTAACAACCCAGTTCTTTCGCTTTTTAGTGCACTAACCCTTGAACCAGTGGTAATTTCTACCACCACTATCGACACGAATATCTTTAAGAAGAATGTCTTAACGTCAGATGCTAAGGCGTTAAGCACGAGGAAAGTGTTTAATCTGATTAAGGTAAAACCGAGAAGTTCGTTGAAAAAACAGAGGTGATTGGTAGGTTCTAAATCAACTTCGAAATGTTTTGTCACCAGAACATCGCATCAAACACTTGTTTCGAGTGAATAGTCATTGAAGAAAATCAATTTGAAAATTGTCGAAATTTTATGCAATTAAAGTCATATCTAAACCAATGTCTCAGTACTAATTTTCTTCATATTTCCCTCATTATCTATTGATGAACTTGAAACTGGGTTGTCATGGGAGCTATATTATTGAAGCCAGAAATCCACAAATTGTAGATTGAGTTTTCGTGGGTTGAACGTTTGGAGAACGTTTACATACCAATATCCATTATTTTAACCACCATAAATCTTCGTGTTCGAAAATTTTCTTCATTTGTTTCACATTTGTATTTGTGGGCATTTTCTGGGACAACTTCGTTGATCACTAAACTTCCGTCAGTCTGTAGTCCGAAATCATGGTCGCTCCTGATCTCAATTGAATTTTCCCGAAACCACGAAGTTTGTCGCCTGTTGGATGGGCCAGGCGAGTCTTGGCAGAATAGAGTGACGGGTGTTCCCATCGATGCTTTTACAGTAGTTGTTGCTTCGGTTTTTGAGAAGCCCTCCATTCCGGGAATTTCTTGACAGAAACGAGAACAAAAAGTGATAATTCATGCAAGTGAGAAGTGTTTCTCTATTAAAATTCAAACTCCTAATTCTTGAACAGTTGTACACAATTATACGCAAGCGACTTCAACTTTTGTACTGGAGGTCGCGTTTAATCCTCTGCGTTTCGTATTCTTGTCATTCCAAACTAAACTAATGAATTAAATTGCATCAAATGTTGAATTAAATTTGTAAACTGATGCTTCGTTGTCTCTATTTGACAACTGTAGGTATCAGTTAGTTCTTATTTTGTAACAAGACTCTCATGTTTATCTTCAAGTGATTGTGTTTAAAGTAAGGATTTTCTCTCACTTTACTCATCTTTTCATGATAATCTGACACTGCCGAAGTAAACTGAGAAATGTTGACACGAGCGAGATTTAAACTCGCACCTTCGGAATACCGGTCCGCCGCTCTACCTGTTGAGCTATCGAGTCCACAGGGTTTGGAGGCGAGTTTTGTCCAACTTATGTCCATGAAATATTCCCGCAACAACTTAACACTTATCCATGAGAGGATGTGCCGTGTTTCAATTCTATTTCAGAATCGTCCTCAGAGATATTCATGAACAGAAACTTTTCAGTTGACTTCGGCGGTGTCATATTATCATAAAAAGTTCCTGTTCATATATATCTGTGAGGATGATTCTGAAACTACTCACCTTTCACGTCCAAATATGCTGCCGATGTGGACTCGCCGTTCTGGTTTTTTCCTGTACATTGATATACACCTGAGAATGACTTACTGATATTCTCAATGTTTAAGGTGTTTCCATAAACTCGTAGATTATTCCTAGAACAAATTGATAAATCACAGAAAGATATCACAAAAATAGGCGTAAAATTGTTTTTAATTCAATCACCAGTTTCCTTTATAAGTTTTTAATTTCATTTAACTCAATTTGTTGTCTCCACATTTAAAATTTGCTATTTAGTTTTGTTTTCACCCCTTCAGTTATATGTTCTGGGTTTTTGCTTTTTGCTACTTCTAACTTTAAACGCCATTATCAGCCGATAATTTCAAAAAGTGAAAAATAAAGCAAATTCCGAAAAATATCATGTAAACCGGAGATCTGAGATGTATATGAAAACGAAATGATGAATAAAGGTAATATTTTGAATATATTTCAAACCTATTGTCAAACCTAAACTGAGGTTATAAAATATAGATACATAGATATATAGATATATATCTAATTATATAACTTTAATAAAGTTAGAAGAGCGTTTGCTACTCGGAGTTTCACGTGTCTACAACACGATCATCAGGCAACTGACAGTTCGCTTCTACTATTCATTTACATAATGGGTCAAATTGTCTAAAATTAACTGTGATGCTGTAGTGCCCGCAATCAGCTGACCAGCGAATTATAAGATATATGTCTGCATGAAGAGAATAGTTCAGATCTTTTGTTCAGCAAGTTTTTCTTGTTTGATTTCAGGATAAACACTTTTTCTTCAAGGCAAAGATTGCATCTTCTCGAGCCATATTTGTATGAGCTTGCGTGCTTAACGATTGACCATTTTATTTGGTATTCCCGATTTTCAATCTTCCGTCGCCAAATGTACTTGGAAAGTTCTGTTTCGTTGGCGCACTGTATGTTTCGGAAGGACTTCAGGTGGTTGCGGTAACGATGCTTGAAGTCGTTTGTTGTCATGCTGATGTACCTTTTCGTTGATCCATTATGGAGGGTCTTTACTTCGGCTTTGTGGACGACGCTTTTTGCCTGGCAGTTTCCCAAGGTTGGGCATTCGTTTTTGTGTCTGAAGTTGCATGAATTGTCGCTGATGCTGTTGATACCATTCTCACGTGTGTTTGTGTTGTTGTTGGAGCTTGCGTTACTAACTTTGTCGTTTGCGTTTGTGTCAGAATTTGGTCTGTCTATGTCAGTGTTCGTATTATTCTTATTGGTGCTTGCACGGTGTCTATTTCGAAGAATGCGGTTGTTGTGTCCACGTATAACGTGTTTAAGGTTTTCCATACAGCTATAGCTTATTTTCACCGATATGCCACTAAAATCGTGGGTTTACAAGAAGTTATTTTTCGGAATTTGCTTTATCTTTTACTAACTTGGAACTTTTATCAAGTTTTCTTTTACGTTACGTGCTTAATTCTCTCTTTACTTCACAATTTCTACGAAACAAACTCACATTTCATCCACCATGTTACCATTGTAGTACCATTTCACTTGCGGTTGTGGGGAACCTCGCGTCTCGCACGTCCACTTTATCCATGATCCTTCGTAAACAGTTTGATTTACTAGACTCACCACTTGAGGCCTGGTACCTAGTATAATTTCACGTGACATAAAGAAAAGGTTACAGTTGAAAACCTTTAATCATTATAATGCCGAAATTTAGGAGACCATAAAAGAAACTCGTTTTAAATGTCATTTAACAAACAGTATGAAACATATTTAGTACATTAATTAGAAGATTTCCTGGTTATCCTTTTCTATTTTTCAAATTATGTAGACCGGCAAAGTCTTGGAGTACCGTGCAAGTGTGTAATTGTCATGCTTCTTTTTCGATTGTAGGTCAGTGGTGAGCAAGAAATTATCTTCTCTGGGTCTAATCAAAACTCATCACATTCTTTCATTTTAAACCGCTGGTAAACTGAAATGCTTCTTGACAAAGTGAACCAGACCAAGTAAGTAAATATTTCACTTTAACCTGTCATATTCCATATCGTAGTAGGATATTTTATCCACTGATACGCGAGATCGAAGCTGGGGGATGTGGTTATTATGAGGGCCTAATGTGGTAATAATACCTCCGAATGCTGATCCATTACATTCAACTTACCTTGTATCACGAGATGTGCACTTGCAATTTTTATATCTCTTCTGTATTCGCTTGAGAGAGATTTTGGCAGGATGTTGCCTTCGTATGGTACTTTCTCTCCATTACCATGTACATAAGTCACACAGGAATAAGCCCCTACGTCATCACACGTGACGTAATGAATTTCTAACTTTCGTCCAAAATCTGCGATGTTGTGTTTCGCGCCAGTTTTCAAATACAGGCCATGATGTCTACCTTTTATCCATCTTATTACGGTCGACCTGGGAGAAGAAAACATGAGTTTGACGTCATAAAGTGTTTTCATATGTAGCAGGGGAATCCACTAATCACCCTTGGCATGCTTTTCAAGGCTTGGACAGGGCCTGGGGGAAGAGGGAAAGGGGTTACTTGACGTAAGATATACTGTTGAGATATAGAAAGAAAAGAGTTGTTGATGTTGTTTACAACTTCAAGTGACATATAGCTAGTTCAGTTTGTCTCTGAGGAAAAACTTCGCAAATTAGAAGTAAAAATCTCTCCCGTGTACCAGGTAGACATCTGGATTAACTGACCTCGCTAGATATCCCAGAGAGACTGGGTACTGGTTAACCAGTTCGAGCTGTAATTGGCTGAGGGCTTCTTAATATCCCAGTGACCAGTCCATCAGGCATAACTCGCAGTGGTTAACCAATGTTTAGTCTTTTCATGCTTTCCGAAATGGCTAATATAAACGACGTCCATAATAAACAACTTTACGTTAATAAAAATCTTTAGGTTTAAATATAGATAGATACGCAATTTATTTAATCATTATATATATATTAAATATTATATATATATATATTTAATCATATATATATATATATATATATATGTATTTCATATAGAATTTGATACGTTATTGTTAAATAGATACTAAAATAACATACGTATTATATACGATTTTTGAGAGCCTCGCAATATTACTCTCTTTAAAGATTTGGTAACATTCTTCCGTCTATTAACCTGTTTGATTTTGATGCGCAGTAGAAACTCGCTGTTTCTTTGAGAATCACTTTTACATCTTTTGGTTTGGTAACAAAAGCCAGTGGACTGCTCTCATTGTAGGTACCTGGAATAACGAAACACATCGAGGAAGAAATAAATTTGACCCTTTATCCAATTAGAATGTCAAAAATTGCTATAAGTTGATGAACTTCCTTGTATATGTAAATAATATATTGTTAACTTTCTTATACCTCGTTTTCTGAGTACGAACAAGTTAGATACGGTTCTTCTACTGCCGCTTGCCGTAGTACTGTCGATCGTGCAGCGAACTCCACCAATGCCTGATATAAACTCGACATCCTGCTGTATGACGTAAGCGAAGTATAGATTCCCATTGGTTTTCGTCCACACTCGTCTCGAGACAGGAAATTCGATGTATGGAGAGGACGTGTTTCTTTTGTTACCCCAACGGATTTTTTCAGGATACGCTTTGTGTCGTGGTGGACATTGAAGTTCAAAAGGTCTTCCAAGGTCAACATTTAAGACAATTGTTGTACCATTTTCCATGTTATTAGTCCTCTTGAAGTTACCTTGAACTAACATGCGGCAAGAAGAATTGAATGAATCAAATTTTCAAGAAATCTTCCTTGAAATTTAAACACCTTTTCAACATAATTGAAGCATCATGTGTTGTATCAGTTGTTCAGGAGGATTGTAAGTCGTTTACATTTTCGCTTCTTTGTTCTTGGAAAGTGAATTGATTAATTTCCCTCCTTTCTTAGAAATGTTTCATTCATGGAACACGCGTTAACATGTACCTGATATCTTCACTTCTATTTTTGGACTTCTTACTGTTCCAAGAAAATTAGTTGCCAGACATCGATAAAACCCTTTGTCTTCCAGGGTTGAATTAATGACAGTTAACTGGCCGTCAACTTTGTTCATGTAAACTCTGCTGTTGGTTTCGGAGATGATGTTTCGGTCATTAAACAGCCAAGCGTACCTCGGCGGCGGGTTACCACGAGCCTGGCATCTCAGTACCACGTGATCTCCAACGTGAACTGAATCGAAGCCAACTTTGTTTTGGCTGATTTGCTGTAATCTTGGCATAGAAACTAAAGTAAAAAGAAACAAACAGTGTTCAAAAAGATGTAATTTTACTCAGTAACAGGAGACAGCAGTGGGACCGTTGTGTAACAATTCTCCATTGATTTGCAGTGGGTGGATCGATTGGTTTGTAAAGGATACTTTGACTTCTATATCATGAAGTACTGAAGTCGTCTACAGAGACGTTCGGCCATTTCACTACACTTCGTGGAAGATGCATTTCTTGGTGGTCATAAAATTATGAGACCTCGAGGAAACAGGAGCTCGTAGGAAAATTGAAAACTATTTGTAAGCGTTTAATTCAGAGCTCGCGATGAATTATGGACGCCTACGATATTTCAGTTCAACGGTATAAACATTAAGGCAACCGTATTGCCAAATGGAAGATTGGCAAGTCATCCTCTTTCAGGAAGTCAAGGCTATTAAAATAAGTGGAAGACCCTGAGGAAATGGTGCACAACTTTGTAAGGACATTTATCGGGTCGTTAATTCCTGGGACGTTTAGTCATTAGGTTGCTAAGGATTGTCGAGATAGACCCGTTCATTGACAATTTATAAACATATTTATCGCCAGAGCTTGAGGGAGTAAAGTCTTTCACAGGTTGCAAGTTGTTCCATGTACGAAATTGGAAAATTCCGTTTTGGGAAATTTTTGCACGTTATCTCCAGTCTTTGTCGGAGGGTTTCTCCACCTCGCCGGGAACCCCTCGAACAGCCTAGGGACGAGGATCAAGAAGCAGACTTTTTTCCCTCATTTTCGTCACCATAAAATATTTGTCACCACTTCTTAAATAGTTGGAGAAGGCATTTCCAACCTTGCGTTTTGCTTGCTTTTTAGCATCTAATGGTGCTTTTTCCTTGGTGTCTTATTTCGTAATCTAAACCAATCATGCACCTTATTACATAGTGACTCTGAAATAATTTAAACAAATCTCACCTCGTGGTATTCTGATAACTCTGGTTGCTGGTTCACCTACACCATACCTATTCCCAGCATACACATGGACTTTGTAGGTTTCGCCCCACTCCAAGTTACTAAGAACCGTACTGTAGATTTCTCTACCTTTCTTTGCTACTTCTTCTATGAATACCCAACTTTTGTCACCATACAAATTGAACCGTTTGTAGCTTATCGTGAAGTATAGAATCTCAGTAGCTGTTGTGCCATTTGGTGTCTTCCAAGAAACTTTTACAGTTTTCTCGTAATTTCTGGCCCTAACAGTCAGGATTGTTGGAACTCCAGGAGCATCTTCTGACAAAATTTAAATATATAATTAATTTCATGGATATTGCGATATGACCGTAATTATTGTCTGAATTTTATTCTGTAATCTGTAGACAAGCTCTCAGACAAATTAGCAAAGAAATGATGACTTGCAAACTAATATATGAAAAAAACTTCAGATACCTTTTCCTTGCTTGGAACTGTTTCTATTTCCGTCTGCTAGCAACAACAAAAACAGGAACAATAATTGATAATCATAATGAAAATATTAATAATAACCACGATTATGATAATTGTGAGCATGATGATAACGATGATGGGTGATGATGCTGATTATGATAATTATGATGGTGATGATAGTGATGGTGAAGTAATGATGTTGACGTTGATTAATCGTCAACGACCGCGGTAGTGATAATATTTACACAGGGACCATCGTTCACTGGTGAGACGGTCTATACTATAACTCTGTAGAATTAGTAGAAGTTATTACATACAACACACTTCTGAGTTTAAATTCGGTGAGTTCATGGAAAATGTACTGTAAACATACGGAAACCAAGTCAGCTTTTCTCAAATTAGCTCCATCTTATTACCGAAACCAATTGCCATTCTATCGGAATATATCGTTCGTGGACAACACAGTGTTCTTAATTACAAACATTGAAGGTTACGCCAGTCAGCCAATCAAAATTCATGATTTTACTCAAAGCGATGGGAGCAATATAAAGGAAGGATGTTAGTTCTCTGTCGAACAATCTACCCTTTCGACTTACCTAAGAACTGGCACCAGCGTCCGTAATATCCTGGGACACAAAAACATTTAAAAGGCAAGTTAGAGCGATCATCTTCGTCTCTTTGTGTCGCGCATGCTCCTCTTTTGTCGCACAAATGGTGAGTTTCGCAGAAAGTGTCGACTTCGTAAGAAAACACCAGGTTTAGATAACTTAGAACAAGAACACATTTAAGCCTGAATAGATATTCTTTTGCCAGATGCTTCGAATGCATCGTTCTACAGAATACGTTACATGTTTGCGCCTGAACCTTAACAACGTGATTAGGCTACGTCATAGTAGCACGCATATTTCTTCGAAGATTGAGAATTAATGTTATTGCGGAGATGATGCGTTAAGCCTGGTTTTTATATAATCGCTACGATCGCTGTGATCGCTCAAAGAAAATTAACTCAGCGGTCGCAGCGATCATTGGAAATCGTGAACTCAGCGTTCGTCGCGATCACAGCGGTCGCAGCGATTATCTTATGGAAACCAGGCTTTACGTACGACTGTTGGTAGCTCTTGTCATTTGGTGGCTTCGGGCTGATTCACAAATAGCTGTTCACATTAGTTTTGCAGGTGTGTGTGTCGTCTACAGTCGACGACTCCGCGTAATTCGTAGTTTTACAGTTGCAACTCAAAACTTTCGTCGATTAAAGTGATTTTCATGTGTATAAACACTGTCACTGATATTGCTTGCTATCGGGTTGGTTAGCTACCCAACCAACCCACCCACCCTTGGCCGTATTTTTCCTCGATATTCGTATTTTTTCATTGTTGATGAACATGCTTGAAACACCGTTCAAATTACTGTGCCTGTTTTTATCAAATTTTTATGCTCTTGATGAACATATTGTCAAAAGTACTGCTTCCAGAGAAGTACTTTTACTGGTGTAAAAATTTCAAGCCGTACTCTTCATTAATGGGTATTCTTACGAGTTAGTTTTCCCTCTCCTCATGCCGCAATGTACAACTTTATTGAACACGATATATCATCTACCCGTCACAAAGATACAACATGCACAGCAATGTGAATCGTGACGTTTTCTCCAACTAACCGTTGTTTTCACGAGATACATTTTGGAAATGTGGGAACTTGGAGATATCTTAAATGATAGATGAACGTTCGTCAAACTCTGTCCTCAGAAAAAACGATTTCTGAGCCCCAGACGGGGGATCGAACCCGCAACCTTCTGATAACCGGTGAGACGCTCTAACCATTGAGCTACCAGAACTCATGTGGTGAGCTAAGGTGCACGTACGGTGCACCTAACACTAGTTCACCATCTTAGTCTCGGTAGCTCAATGGTCAGACCGTCTTACCGTCGTCAGAAGGTTGCGGGTTTGATCCCCGTCTGGGCCTCAGAAATCGTTTTCCTAAGGATAGGGCTCGACGAACGTTCATCTATCATTCAAGTTATTTTTACCAAGTGTTTACAGCCAACGTCATACGAGAAAAACCATCGCAAGACGATCGCCTTTCCGTGCTGACTTGTTGCCCACTACATCGAAATTCAGTTGTGGGCGCGCTGCATTGCAGAGGGACAACTGTCAATGTTAAAAGCAGTTTTAATATTGCTTATGAGCATCACATTAACCCTCTCCTAACTGACGGCAAATGCTCTTGTATTTAACTCTGGCTAATGCCAGACGTTTTTTCTCGTCAAGTAGAAACTTTTAGTCGCGAGAGCGTTAACGGTGTACTGCATCGGCCACCTCGTTTACCAACACTCCACACACAAAACGAACAACTTTCACAATTTATTATTTCTGCATTTAATTTTGCCGTGAATATTTACACCTGCAGCCATAGCAACCCAGCTGCTATTTGGCCTTCAGAACGCAGTAATAATCGACACAGTGGTGTAGAAATTCATAGGATGGGGGAAGGGGGGGGGGGGGGTGTTCTTCGGAGGAATTTAAAGCAAGGTGTCAAAAACTCCACGTATGAATGTCCTTATAACCCATGACGAACGTGGCAAGTCAATAAGAGACAGCTGACACTGACACGACCACGAAAGAGAAGTTATTCGTGCCTTATAATGGCATTTTCCAGAAAAATGAAATACATTTTATACATAGCCATTTTAATAGTTTTTCTTCACGAACGTGCAATTGTTATAAATATTAGGGAGTACAGTTTAGTTAGAGAAAGGAGAGCTCGATTCCCCGCACCCCACCCTTACACACCACTGCCTCGAGGTTTCTAATTAAGTATTCACACCTCACTTTAATGAAAGCTGAGAGTTTAGGTTCGATAGGCAACCACGGAGACGAAGGATGGTGGTGAGAACATCAACTGTATGGAGTTTGTCTGGAGACAAACCAACTACAACAAAACAAATGATTGCAGGATAGCAAACTTCAGTGTGATTTCCAACAGGAAACGGAAACATCGAAGGGATTTTGAAGTCAAATTCAGGATGAACTTACACCCAAAATCTACTGGCAAATCGTAATCTTAACCTCAAAAGAATTTATCACCAGTTTCAAGTTTTCTGTCAAAAGTCAGAGTTTTGGTATGCTACCCTGAAATCACTAAACCGAAAAACTTAGCGTCGTTGGGCTCGGGATTCTTTTGAGGCGAACGATAATCAACCACGCCAATTTGGAGGCACAGGTCTATGTATGTGTATATATATATATACACAGTCAACTCTCAATACGGACACCTCTAAGGCAGACACAACCAGCTGGTCCCGGCCGTACATATTTCCCTGCGTGTTGACTCTCTCTAAGGACACAATTAGCTGGTCCAGCGGATGTCCGCTTTAGAGAGAGTTGACTGTATATATATATATATATATATATATTCATGAAAAAAACACAAAGGAAAATCATAAGTGTGTCTTGTCTTTATATGTGATAAAGACATGTGACTTTATGTGTGAAAAAGTTCAATTTTTTCGGCTTAGAAAGCATAAATTTCCAAACTTTCTTCACGAATTACCGTATTAAGAGGTGAATTTTATAATACATTAAAAAACCCCTCGCAGTTCGTGCTTTATCGCCTCGTGTTTTAAATCGCGATAAAGCACTCCTGCTCGGTTTTTAAATATTACATATATACACAGTCGCAATGGACGCCATCCCGTACCAAACTTTCTAGACAACTACTTTGTCATCAACTGGCTCGCCGTACAATTTTTCAGATTCCGTCCCCTTGCGTCGTTTATTTGCACGCCAATCACGTGATCGTGACGATTTGTGTTTCCGCCTGGACGGACGATGTTGGTCCTTGTGTTTCAACATTAACGTTCTCTGCAGCGGTTCGTGGCTCCGAGAGGTGAACGACGAGACATCGCCGCTCGCACTGTGCATACACGTCACGCCACATGAGGATTTTGTCTTAGGAAACGGATAAGTGTTTCTATGGTTCATCGGGGCAGACGCCAGTGAGCTGGAGCTGCTGTGCATTGAACACACACCCGACGAATGCCGACCGTCACACAACGTTTCGTGAATTTCTTTCGACGAGCCACCGTCGGAAACCGACGTCTGCGTGAAAGCGGAATCGGATGGTGTTTGGGAATCTGACGACGTGACAAAGGTCGAAGATGAACGCGGAGACTCGCCGGGAGAGTTTTCGGTTATTTGCATGTAGTCCTTACGGCTGTCGCGTTCGACTGCAGCATCAAGTTCCTGCAAGGCATCTCCAGATGCTTGGCATTGGCGCTTTCGAGGGAAACCACGTCGTCGACGGCATATTATGTGGAAGACAGCTATACAGATGAGCGTGGTAACGACCATTGTGGACGAAGCTGTGAACACTAATGCCACGACGAAGGTCTTCGTTTCAATACCCTTGGCTGCCAAAGACAAACAACATGACAAAGTAAGAGAAATATCGTGAGAGATACCAGGTGAAAATTCAGGAATCACGAATCCCAAATCCCGAACACGTTCAACTCAAAAACTGAATAAACTATTTTCATATTTTGAGAGAAATGGGCTGTATTTGATTTTCATTACAAAAGTAAACCAACCGTGATGAAAGGGACTGAATAGTCGGGTTTGTTAACGAACTTCTATGTCTTCAAGCAGTTAACATGGTTAGCGATCTTTTACTGAAGCGATAAGACAGCTATGTTATCTACTCTCAGGCTGTAGTACACCTGAAGCGAAATTTCACCGAGTTGACTGTGTTTTTATATTAATTTACTAAATTTTGAGAACTTTCACCAACCACTCCGTTTGCACAGAGAGTAGAAGTGTTTGTACTTACTCGTTGGTTTGGGTGTCGTTTCAAGATCTAGAAATTAAAGAAAGATACATTAAGTTAAATTCAATGATAAAGTGGTTCGTTTTTCTGTATGCGTAAGTCAAACAAGCTTGACAGAGTAACTTCTGATGTTAGCTAAATGTTGGTTTAGCATTAACTGATCATTAAAGTTAGATCATCATGTGATGACCAGAAGTCGTACCTTCAACTACTTGAAGGTGACTGGTTAGTTCAGTTGATCCCAGTTCGTTTGTGACCAAGCACTTGTAGGCACCAGCGTCAGCGCGTTCAGCTCGTAAGATAACCAAGTATTCTGCGTTGAGTTCACGACGGTGCATAACATTGCTCGAGGTTAGATCGATGCGTTTACCATCTTTAAACCACATATATTTTGGTGGGGGCCAGGCTCTTATGCCACAGTAGAACATCACGGAATCGTGGGGCAGAGTAATCTTGTTCACCATGCGTTGGACTGGGACCGGTTTACCTGATTCAAAAGAAAGTTGAATTGAATTGGTTAATTTTCCACGCCGTGTGGTAGTTGATATACAATAACAAAGCACGATATCTTATCGGCAGACCTGTTGGGAGTAACCGGGAAAATTGGGGATGGGCGCTCCGGAGTCAGTGGTAACTGAGTTATAGGTGACCGGAGCTCACTCATCTCTAGGACACGTCATCCCAAGCTGGTTAAACCATGATTTTTGAATGCGATAAATTTCTGATCGACGTACCAAAAATATTGATTTGGAAAGTAGTATTGATCACTCCAGCCTTGCTCTTGGCAATACATCTGTAAAAACCAACATCGTTCACCGTTACATTCCGAAGAATGAACGTCTCGCCAATCAAGTCCAAACGACTCAGTTGCTCGGCGGACATTTTGGAACCATCGAAATTGCCGAAATGAATATTGGGTCGCGGTTGACCGCTGGCCGAACAATTGAAACGAACGTCGCCACCAGCTGTAGTAACCAAATCTCCAGGCTTCCTGGTAAATCTCGGTGGAACTAGAGAGACAAGACAATAAACAAATTGAAACCATCAGTGAAAAACACGCTGGTGGCTAGACATTTTAAATTTCAACAGCTAACTCTTTAACGTTTAATTTTTTATTTTCTTTTGTCCTTTGTTCTCTCCATGTTTTTCCTTTATTCTCTCACTGGTTCTTCTGTTCTTAGATGTCTGATATATGGGACACGGGGCGTTGAAGGGTTAAAAGTGGAGTAATACACAGCAATCCTAATAATTAACCTTTCTCGAGGCAAAGATTTACCGAATATTTTTTAGCACTACTTCTTTACGACAGACTGTCATAGTGCCATGAAATAAAAATGGAGTGCTGTGTAGGCAGTGTGGAAATCGAAGTGAAATAATCAGAAAGGTTTGAGTGCTGCCAAAATGTGAGAGTAGTTAGCTATCATAGTGCCAGTTTAAGAGATAAAATAGCAGAGTACAACCTTGATTGAGTTAGGGCGATCAGTGTTTAAAATGTTCATAAAAAGACTTTTGAAACTGATCTTAAAGCTTAAAAAACATTAAAAAAACTTAAATATACATATCGTCACATTTATTTACGATTTAATGTCTCAATGCACACGGAAATTCCTGACACTCATTAACAGCCTTCTTATCGATAAATGTAAAGACTCAAGGGAAAAGGATAAAAAAACAAAACAAAACAAAACAAAAACTTCATGAAATCGTTGATAAATTTAACGATAGGTGTATTCTACTTCTTATACTCTGAAGAAGACCACAGAAGGTGGTTGAAAATTCAGTGGGTTTTTTTTAATGCTTTTTAAACTTTAAGATCAGTTTCAAGGTCTTTTTATGAATAGTTCAACGTCGGTAGTGATGAATGACAAGTTTGAAAAGCCGGAAGGTTGAGAGAAGTGTCGAAACTTAAGAGAAAAGACTATGACATTTTGAGCGAAGGTTTGTTACGTTTGTAATCGGAGAGTCTATCTCCTGTCAAGTTTCGGCAGTTCCCTCATGCAGCATTTACGCTAGTTCAAGAGGCTTCGTTTAATACAAACTTACCAAAGACCTGCAACGTTGCTTTTCGTGACTTAATGTTGCCCACGCGCGTGACGACCACGCACTGGTACAAACCACCATCGTGAGATTCACTTACGTTACGTAAGCGCAACACACTTTTGTAAATGAAGAAACTTTTCTCGCCTAACGTCTCCTAATAAATTGAAATTATAGCAGAGAATTCTAAATTACCACAGTTTACACCAGACTGGTTTTTAAAGTTTAACTTAGAGAGGGAAACTCGCAGGAGTTTTTTATCTTAAATCGTGCAAGCCGTTTAAAAATCTTCCGACACGTAGGACTGTCTCCAAGATTGGCTGACCCAATTTGTGTTGTTCCCGAGTCTTCTCACACTACATTAAACTCTCAGACTTTCACGTCGACATGAAACTCCATACAGGATTGTTACATCACAATTTGTACTTTTCTCTTAGTCTTCTCGCACAACAGTAACAGCCAGTCTTTCATCTGGATAGTACACCCCTCAGAGGTTGGTTGACTTGTAGTTTGCTCAGTCTTCTCACATAACAACGCCACTCAGATTTTCACCAAGACAGCGCTCTCTTCAAGGCTAAAAGCACACACTACGTTTGGTCAGCAGTTCACAACCTTACCTGTGTATATTTCCTCACTTCGGAATGATTGGTGTCAACATTTTTCATGTCTTTTTTCCAGATTATTTGAATCCCTTTAATGGATCCGTTTTTTACAGTACAACTCAGCTGAATCTCGTCTCCTCTTAGGGCCGTCTGCGTCTTCGGGTGTTCAGTAATTTCCGGCCGAGAGACCGAGTCTGGCGGAGGAAAACGAAAAGTAGGTGAAACAGTGATCCACATGTATATACAACAAATCACAAAAATTAAATCAAAATATAAAAATATAACAACTTAGGCTGAAAATGGTGGACTAGATAACATGTAAGTCTTCTATTAGCATCCCCTCGAATACGTACAAGTACAACTGAACTCTATAAATAACATCAAATACAGCGTTATTTATAGAGTTTAGTGAGCTACACTTCATGTTAGCCTCCCGCAATTAGCTAAGGTCCCAGTATGGCATTATTGACCTTAAACAATACTTATCATTTGTCGTTAATAATCACACTCACCACAAACGAGATCTTTTGAAGGTATGTCTAAAAGATCTCTTCCAGAAAACTTTTTAGGAAGCCGACATTTGGCTACGATCGGATGAGAAAAATTTTTAGTCGACAGCCATTGGGAAAACCATGTTAACTTGCAGCTACAGTACAACCAATCACTGTTCATTCGCCTGACAATGAAAACAGATGGTTAGTTAGAAATTTTAGTAGTAATGAAATGAAACAATGAACATCCCATATCCAAAGTTTGGCAGTTGAATGTAAGAAATTGAAAAGTACCCTTTGTGAAGTCAGTGAATAAGAAAATTTCATGATTAGCCAGCTCAATGAAACTCAACTGAAAATTGTGTGGACTGGAACGAGGGATGTTTTCGGCATCTTCGCGTTATTGGTTATTGCAATCACCTCTCAGAAAATCACAAGGTGAAAATTTTATGATAACCCAAGATATGATATTTTCTTTTCTTGGTAATTATGAGGATGATTCTCTAAATGCGACATTTAGTCGCATTTAAAAGGACAAGTGTCTAAGTAAACCATAAACACCATATTTGGACCTTTGCTGAATTCCCACATGAAAGAGCTTACAGCTCTTAACTGACCACGTAGGGAGGAAATCGTAAGTACGGTATAGTTCGTTAGTTATTTATAGGAGGTACATCATCATACAAATAATATCTATTGCGGTTTCCTTACAGATCTCTGAGACTCTTTATTGGTTTGAAAGAATCCTTAGTTACTTCTTCAATACGATTGTTTGTAATATCTCTGAAAGAAAAAAGCATAAAACGATAAGTTTGCCGACTTTGCGTCAGAGATGTTCAAGTCAGCGTTAAAATACTTACAGTTTTTCTAGATCTGATAGTTGTTCAAACATAACTTTAACAACAGATGTGATGTCGTTGCTGCTCAGATTACTAAAAAGGAAATAAACTAGTTGAGAGATACAAAAACAATACAGCAACATTGCTTCTTGCTCTATACCTGTCAACCACCTCCCCGATGAAAAAACAAAAACAACACAGTTATCTTGCAGCCACAACCCAAGAAAGACGATTTCTAATTCTACTTACAGGTTCTTTAGCTTTCTTAAGCCCCTAAAGGTCCCATTGGAATCGTAAGTCGTCCAGGAAAGTTGGTTGTTGCTGAGATCCCTAAAAATTGAACAAGCAAGATCAATTTAAAAGACCCTTACATCAGCAATTTAAAATTATTAATAAATCTTTAACAGTGGGCGTCTTTTTCGCATGTAACTTTCAATACTTACAACGATCGGAGGTTTTGAAGACTTTGGAATGAGTTGTCTGCAATCTCAAATATTCTATTTGAGCTTAACTTCCTAAAAATGCGAACAAATTAAAATCCAGTGTAAGTCGAAATCTTAGGATATGAAACTGCAAGAATGGTTAGCTTAGTTATATGGGTGGAAAGGGCAGTGGTGGGAGCGAAAGTGTACAGTACAGCGGACATATTGCGAAGATAACAAAAAAGAAAAGCTGGTATATCAATTCTACATTCGTCGAAGCTTATGCGTAGGTATATCACTAACTGAGCCAGGTACAGCAACTTATAATTACAGGAAATCTTGAATGTTTAAACTCACAAAGAAACGAGAGATTTCAGCTTCGCAAACCTCCCTCCATTCTTAGTCTCACCAACTAATACACGTCTTAAACTATTATTGGCCAGGTTTCTGAAAGATAAAATGTACAAGCTATGGTGATTAAAACTGAAACCAGAATTTGGTTTCTTAAAGGGGATTTTAGTCAAAAAGAAAAAAAAACAAACAAAAGTTTTCAATAAAGCCTTACCAGTGTAATGTTGAAAAATTTTAAGTTTTCAGCCTTCGTAATTCGCCTCAGCACTCGGCAATTGCCGAGGCAAATGCCGGTAAAAAATAGTTGAATTATGAAGGCTGAGTTTTACAATTATACAACCTTGTACTAAGTAAATGTAAGTTAGCTTTTGGATGCTACGATTACAGAATGCCGTTGACGAATCCACGTTGACGTACAGCGGGGATCTTATTTTCAAATTGTGAAATTCTCGAGAAAAATCTTTGTCCGAAATCTTTTGCTGCAGTAAACAAGACTAATTCCAGAATCTAGAAGTACAGCGCGAACTTCAAAAGGCCAGTTGTATTGGCATATTTGCAGGATGCCAAAAATGGTTTGTTAACTGGTTCTTATTCGAGTCCAAATCAGCTTACAAATCTAGAGCACGAGTTACTTATGTTTCCAGCGAAAGTCATCAGAGGATGTTTCACTCCAATGGAGAGTAAATTTTACAATGTACATTTTACTGTTTTGAAGAGGTTTCGCTGGTATCAAAATATTGACAGCTTTGAAATCAGAAATTGCACACGTTCTGAAGTTAGGTTGATATTGCGCGTATTGTAGTATGTCAATTGTACATCAATTCCCATCTTTTTCGTCGAGTACTACATTTAAACCTCAGCACCACTCTATTTTTCCCCTATTTATAATATCACTGTTTATTGAGAAAATGATTTGACAAAAGCAGAAAACAATAAAAATTGGTACTAAATGCGAACGAAGATCTACGGCCAAATATCACTAAATACAACCTATACCAATAATTTTATTGCTTTTGAGACTTCTAACATGTCTCTAATGACTCCTTAGCATGTCTAACTTGCCAAGCATTTTATTGATGTAGAATTTACATACTTCAATACGCGCAATATTAACCTAACTTCAGAGCGTGTGCAATTTCTGATTTCAAAGCTGTCAATATTTTGATACTAGTGATATAAATATTACTTTGGCTGACAGGATCTTAAAAGAACTACTTACAAGTATTTCAAGTTAGAGCAGCAGTCAGACCAGCTGTCTGAAGAAATGTTGGTGATCTGGTTGTTTTGAAGGTGTCTATTAAAAAGGAACATAGTAACATGAAATAAACAGTTACATTTGTGGCCTTTTACTATCCTAAATAATCCCAAGAGAGGCAATAAAACAGGACATATAATCTTTCAATTCAATTCTATAACTAGACTCGGAGATTCATTTTATTGGAATCTCACCAGATGTATCTTACGCTCCTTTTGTGAAGTTTGCTCGCGTTTCAGCAAAATAAAACACAACAGCAAGGGACCTAAGTCTTCCCACAAAATTGTAATCACATATCTACATGCACACAGAACTTCTACCAATTCTCAATGCCGCATAACAATGAAATTATTTTCTCGAATCCTGTCACTTACAAATCCACGAGTTCCATTAAACCAAACGTCCAATTCATATGTACGCTTGTCAGCAAATTGCTATCTAAATACCTACAACGGTCAAAGGGAACATGACATTGTGGCAACTGATGGAGCAGTAAGAATGAGTTGGAAAGAATCCAATGTTTCATAGACTTACATTTTCTTAAGCTTTGTACCAAAAAACGTTGCTGTGTTGAATGATTTGATCTTGTTATATGAAAGTAACCTTTAAAAAAAATTTTTTTGAGAAATGCTGTTAAATGCACTGATTGTCAAGGTTTGAATTTACTTTTAGACCAAACATCAAGTTAATAGTATATTGGTAGTGACAAACCACTTTCCCTAACCCAGGGACTATTTAAGATGAAGTCCAGAAGGCCATTTATGACTAAGGGCCTTTTGTTTGGTCAGGGTTAACAAAATTTAAAATGTATATTACTCATTATGCCAGCCCATGGCAGAGTGTGTGTATGTGTATGTATGTATGTAAAACCACTGCTCCACTGTACACAGGCTGTGTTCTGTTTCACTAGTCACACTGTGCATTTGTGGTAGTGTTGAAATAGAATTGGACTATGGTGCACTATGTCATACCGTTGAAGAAGAATTTTTGTGTTGTTTAAAGACTTGTATTACCTTTATAAGAAGTGAACTACTTACTCACAAATTGTTTTTGCTGTGCACATTTGCTGAATAATATTGCCATGTGTAGGTGTGAGAGGTTGTAAAAGGGTTGAGGGGCCTACATGTAAAGCCAGGCCAGGGAATCACACTTTAACTGAGCTACAATGCACAATGTAAACAGTCATGGAAACATTCACCACTTACAGAACTTGGAGTGCAGGTGTCATGTCCTTCAACTGATAATTTGGGATGCTTTCTAACTTGTTATATCTTAAGTCCCTGTAAAAGACATTTGAACTGAAAATTACTTTTCTAGTATTGTAATTTTAAAAATGTAGTTATATACCTATTCTGCTCAAAAATAATAGTCATACAACTTTCCATGTTCTAGTTTCTATTTAAGACTGTTGGTAATTTTAACTGGTTTAAACTTACAAAGTTACTAAGGCTTTTAGATAAAGATTTGGTAAACTTGTTAAACGATTTCCATCCAGTCTCCTACAAGAAAATAAACTCATTTTTAAATAATATAAAAGCAAGAGCTTGGGTCACAAAAGAAACATGGATGTTGAAATACCACAGGATTTATTTCTACTTACAGATTCTGAAGTAATGGAAGATCTGTTAAAGCTCTAAAAGCTATGGTGGTAATTTGATTGTAGCTTAGATTCCTATATTTTGGGAAAAGCATGGTAATTTTAAGTTTGTTAATGAAGCAAGCTGTACCTTCGGCATTACAGCACAGACTTCCAGGCACACTAGAGCACTTGCACCTCATATCATGTGCAAATTACATAAACACATCAAAATAACTGAACTACAACAAGTATTTACCAGATCTATCATTCCAAAGACATTCACTAACTTAAAAGCTCTTGAAATAATACTTACAATTCATTTAACTTTGAACTATTTCCAAAAGTATCATTACTAATTCTTGCTATTCTGTTTTCACTGAAGTCCCTTTAATAAAAGCATGTGTCAGTGACATAATACAAATGTGAAACTACAGTGTTATCAACAGTACACACACAACTAATTCAGGGAACAGCAGTTTGTGATACAATGCCTGGCTGTACATTTATATGTTACTTAATCTGTCTTAGTTTGATTTGAATAAATATTCAAATAATACACTAAATTAAAACAAACTTAATCTCATGGAATATAATAATACATTTTCACATACAGATAAAACCTGAGAGACCATTGATTTTATAATAAAATGAAATTCTTGGTCAATAAGTTTGGAGATTCACAATAAAAATCAATAACTTACAGCTTTGTAAACTGATCCCATTTGCCTGACAATGTCTTTATCCTATTTCCTTTCCTGGAACATTTAAGATGTTGCAAAATTAGGAATACAATAATTCAAATCTAAATTATGTCATAGGCTTCATTACTGGCATGTGGGGAGAATTGGGGGTGCCCATCTCCTTATTTATTGCCAAGGATTAATTTCCAATTCATCCAGATCCAAGAAAATGTTCATGAGCAGGAGGGTAGGTTTTTGACTGAGGTCTTTGCATACTTGCAATCTCTTGCCAGTTTGTTCACTTTACTGTTTGGGCTAGAAATACAATTTACTGTATTACTCTACTGCAAGTTACAACAGAGAATTGGAAAAAGAGGTATTTTTTGACAATGAACAAAGCATATCCTTTTCTTCATCCTTTCTTCATGTTCCTCCCATTTTTCTCATCTGCTCTTTTTGGTGGTTGGTTGTCCTTCTTGTTATAGTTACTGGCCAATCCACAGTATTTTATGTCCTTCATTTCCATACGTTTTGTAACAAACTATTCACAATTTCTTATAAAAAACTGATTCAATTTCAGCATGATTTTTCAGAACTTACAAATATAAACAACGAAGTGACTTTGGAAATTTTCCAAGCTTGAAAACTTCATGGACATCATTATAATTGAGGTTTCTGAAGAAAACACAGAAAAACATTGGACTAGAATGTAAAAAAAGCAGTCCAGACAAACAGAAATATACCACTGCAACAGATTTAAGCCAAAAAAAGGAAAATAACAGTTAGGTATTCAAACATAAGTGAGCTTTTTAACTAAAAACTGTGATTTGTACTTACAATTCTACTAATTGTGGAAATTGAAGAAGTGCATCATTGTTTATTGAGGAAATCTTGTTACCACTCAAGTCTCTAAAATAGTGATAATATAAATGTTTATAAAAAGTTCCTTATTCAGATAATTCTTGTAGAAAATAGAAATTCTGAAATTTAAACCTTTTTAACTGAACAGGATATCAAGAGGTCTTCAAAAGGATTAGAAGCTATGTCTTCAGCATATAAATAATACATAATTATTTAATCTGGAGCACTTTTTAGGAGTAATTTAATTCCTATTCATACTGTGAGATTTTGGTGACTGCCTATGCATAACTAGTATTTGTATTTGTCTCAGTGTCTGAAAGAAAGTTCAAATTTATAAATTTTTTCCATGGATGTTTGAAAGTTTCACAACATACCAGGATGGTCACTGACCTTTCTAATCAGTAAGGCTTAATGTGCATATTTCAGGCTTATAGAATAATTCTATGGAACAATTTGTTTTTAATGGTCTCTCCACTGAACTTGACAAATAGGATTTGGACACTAAAGTGACATAGAGCTGCTTCAGTGTTCAACTTTTACATAAACAACAATTGTTTTTCAGAAAACAAATAGCTTTCAATACAAACAGTAATATGACACTAAAGGTAAATTATTTTTACCCCTGGTAAAGTGCTTAAGCTGTTCAGCATAATTAACAAGTGGGTTTTACATTAAATGACCAACATTCAAGTGTTTTCACTTCTGAAAGAATCCAAGGGGAATGTTTTGGTAACATTGAATATGTCCAAGAATGGGGTTAATGGGAAAACAGTTGTGATACAAATTCACATACATATTTTTAGACGTAACAGATATAAAATAAACCCAACTAGCAATACAACTAACTTCAGGAAGTTCTTAAGGAGAATAACTCATTAATATCTTCCCTAAATGCTAGTGTAAATGAATAGTTTTTTCATGAATAGGAAATGGCTTCCTCCTAAACACCTAATTTATTTCTGGCTGGAGTTGCAAAGACCTTGGCAAAGCTATATAAATAACAATGGTGATAAAACTGGTAATGTTGCTTGACACAAATTTTAATTATCTAACTTATGATAATGATGCTCAAGCTTATAACATAATACCTCAAATGCACAAGGTTTTCTCTTTCATGTATGCCTCAGCTCAAACTCGCATAATACCACTGCATTTGAAATTGTACTAAATGACTGTTCAAGCTAACAGGCTACAATGTAATTATAGCAAATATTTGATATGAAATAGAGTTGGACATCAAATATCTTGCCTAAATTCAAGTAAGAAATAGAATTACACAAAGATGTTCATTTACTAAGAAATGCAACATGGAAAGCACTGGGGTTTTGTATTCTAAGCATTAACTAAATCCAACAAGTCAACAGAAAGAATGGAATGCTGAGAAATGGGATTAAAAGATTAGTGCATCTGTATCAGTAGCAGATACACCTTTCCCACTGGGTTAAGAATTTCAATGATTAGGAAAAAGAAGAGGCACCCAGTGGCTTCAATTGTCATGAAAAACCATCTAATTAAGTAGAAAAACAAAACATTGAGGCAAAATCAATAGAGTGTCCGTTGACACATTGACACAGTAATTCATCAAATATATTTGATGGTAAAGGAAACGTTTTTCAAAAGTACAACGGAAGCAACTATGGTATTTTATTGAAGATAGCCCCCCAAAATACCTCCCATTGCGAAACAACAAGCAAATGTTAGTATTTGAATCTATTAGTTTGTCTTGCCTTAGGGTTAAAGAGTGAAACAATTATAAGCAAATAGAAGTTGTCGCTGAATTTGACATTCGAAGATCCAATAAAACGGTTACCGCGGGAATAACGCACTTTCTACTTAATCAATAGTTTGAAAAGACCACATCAAGCGAGATTGTTGTCTTCACGAAGGTACGAGGAAGACAATTGTGTTTTCGTTAGAAGTCGGATTTCAGATTCGGAAAAAATTAGGCAAGAAGCTGTCAACGACCTGTCACGAACTTTCAATGAACATTCTGTCCCTTCCGGTTTCAGGAGAGCATGGATGGCAAAACCGAGGGAAAATTGAGAACTTAAATACAACCAGCTGAGTCAGTAACTCGTAATTCCCCTTCCCTCGAACTACGAGATTTTTTAACATACTGCAAGAAGTAAATGTTTGGTTCAAATGTAGGCCCTTACCGTTTCGCCACTTGGATCGTCAAGAAGCGATTCAAAGCAGCCTGACAGAAGTATTGGAACAGGAAAAGAGCGAAAGCAGTACTACGCTAAGAAAAGACTTCAACGGGCAGTTCCCAATATCTTCTCTTCAACATATCGAAAAATGAAATGTCGATAAACACTACTAGAATATAGTTTCAAAAGAAACATACACTGTCGTTTCTCATGTTAATGTTAAATGTTTAGCAGTTTACAAATTATCCACGCAGTAAACTGCGAGGGAAAAGCAGTTTTACTCTGAACATGTTGAAAACCTGTTCATCAGCTAACCTCAGCTGCCATGACATGAATTTGAAATGAAAAGAAAACCTTGTTTGTACAAAACTTTCGGCTTCTTACTCTGCGGGATACAAGGCAATAGGGAAACAGCCCAAGTTTTGAGCATTATTCTTAATAAAGGTATGACGATCAACTCGATCGAATACCGCCAGAAAGGCCTTCGACGTGACAACATCAATTCAACTAATGGAAGAACATCATTTAAATAACACCTTTAACAAAACTTGGAAGACGACAACAGTTAAAGCTAAACGTGCTCTGAACAGTGTTGCAAATCAAAATACCCGCAGGCCACAGATCATTCTGGGCACTTCGTTAAAAGAAAAACGCGACAACAAATGAATGAACGTAAAAAGGATTAATTTCTGCATGAGGACGCCCCAAAAACGCAGTCCACGGCAAGCGAAGAGGTCTATCAGACTCTATCACGAATTAGCTCGATGTAAAATTACCGATACACTGACACATCTGCTTCGCACATTTCGTGAATATCTCGAATATGAATGACATGTCTTAAGACGCTTGGTCAGAAATCTTTGTTTCGAAGTTAAACGAAGTGTACAATTAATAGGCGGGCTTTCTTCGCTAGTTAAATAGTTTAGTATTGTAGCAAAGAAAAGGATTTTCAATGTTGTATGCGATAATTATGATCTATCGTTGGTTTTGAATCAATTCAGGATGATGTCTTTCCGATTCCCCGGTCGATAAAGCTCGACCTCAAGGGTGATAAGGCATCGAACGAGTGAAATTTGCGAAATTACTTCACTCGAGCGCCTTAAATTCAAATAACCTTAGCGAATACAGATGAATTATTAAACAAACTTACGACAACTTATTTACAATCTTTTGTTGTTTCCCAGAGTGACAAAACTATACATGAGACTGAAACGTTTCTGGCGATAACAGAAACTTTTTTACATACATACGAATCGCTTTTGGGGGGTAGTTGAAATCTATAAAATGTGTTGAAATTTCGGGAACCAAATGATATATGAGATCACGGAAGACAGTCCTTTTTAGTAGGTCAAACAACCAGCAAATTACCTTATAGTAGGCAAGTTGACACTGCAAATTAGTGTATCAGTTGTAGACAGATACATCACACGAACTATGATATTTCAGCATAGTTGATAACCATGATACTCACAATATAGTCACATCTTCTGAAATATTGTCGGGAATTCTTTTTAAATCACGCTGAGTACAATTCACGATCGATTTTGAACACTCACAAATCCCTGGACAAAGTTCTGGCGATGTTGTCTGAGCAAATGTAACAGTGAGGTAAGCAGAATGAAGGAGAATAAAAGTCCACATCGTAGCAAGGGCTCGTCGCATCTGGAATACGGTGCTTGGGAACGCGAATGTTTCGCTTTTGCCGAGCCGAATCGCCATACGATAACATTTGGGACACCTTAGCGACATACAAAGAAGTAGCAGTTGGAACACAGTGCAGCCAGACTGCATGCAGCTAGGTCAATTTGAGCTGCGAGTCAAAACCTATCAGTGAACGACGACCAACCGTGCCTACTACAGATCACTCAATCACATAATACTAAGAAATTGACCACCCATGAACTCAACGCTGACAGCGCTGCGCTCTCATTGGTCAATGACCAGGTCAGATGACTGATATGGAATAAGTGAATAACCAGCAAATCAATTATCAGTGTTTTTATTTCAGATACAATTTCATGGCCTCGCAGTTCGCATGACGACCCTATCTCCCACCTGACTGAAACATCAGTAATTACGTCTCACTCAGGGGACACCTTGAGCACCCCATTTGAGTTGTCTGTTCGCACCGACTGAGCAGACTTCTTGTCCATTCGCCTGCAGCGAGACTGACCCGAAAGTATTTTTGGTTATCACTTTTTTTCAGCTACCACTGTTGTGCGGTTGATTTAACTTTTTGCTCAGAGCGATAACCATCTTGCGGAGACAACAGCTAATTGAAAGTGCTGAACTGTTTACAACAGGATGAAATAGCGTCAACTGAATAGCTTTTCACACCATTACTAGGGAAGCAATTAAACTCTTTTCCATCATTTTCTCGCTCGATTAGTGTGACAACAGGAATGATCTGTATCTCTCTTCTTGTCACCTGTTTCTTTTAAGTGTCTCGGCTGTATTGGAACTGGGCAGAAAAAGTTGCAGATAGAATCTTTCCTAATTATTTCAGGTTGAAAATTTGCAGACAGCTTATGCATTTCAGCGTTCTTTTTGAACCAGTTTGAAAACTCCCAAATTAATTGTGATTTTCTGTAAGCTTTACTCTCGTTCACATTCTGTTATTACTCGCTTGCGTGCAAAAATGCTTCAAGGCTAATATCAGGTTTATCACGTTCTGAAATCTCTACTTTAACGTACAAGCGTAACATTCGCGTTCTTATTATCACAAAGTCGTTATTTTCACACATAATTCCCTGCTGTGTATGCAAAATTCAACTTTGCCTTTTCCGGTCTTCCCCGTTCTTGATTATGTGAAACACTCAAAACATTGATACTGTTAATTCAAGGTTTATTTTAAATTCAACATGTCTACAGAATCAGATCAGATATCCTGGAATACACACTTACAATTTCTATGAAAAACAAAGTTGCAGA
This sequence comes from Heliopora coerulea, assembly GCA_030142905.1. NCBI lineage: Eukaryota > Metazoa > Cnidaria > Anthozoa > Scleralcyonacea > Helioporidae > Heliopora > Heliopora coerulea. Next base: position 782,828 of record JASJOG010000113.1, on the reverse strand, counting down.
TTATATGAGCGTTTCTTTATTAAATCTTTCTTCGCCCGATCATTTGCTGACTACTCGCATCTCCAATCCGCACAAGGTCATCTGGATAATCCCGACCAAATGCAAAATGTGCTAAATGCAAAGTAATTCTCGTAAGACGTTTATCGGTTGTATGAATTTACCAGAACGTTTCAAACTAATAATTTTCCTCGGCCACTAGCCCACGGATACCAAGTGGGGGGGAGAGGACCCACAGATTTTCGGTCGAATCACATCCGCTTTAAAAGCGCCGTTTCCGTTTCATTATGTGCTTTATTTTCATTTCCTTTTGTTTACATACTCAGTTTCTTTCAGCCTGTCAATGCATTGATAAATTGTCGGCAAGCTGAGGCTTACTCTATAGTTTATGAAGGGTTATTCCGAGTCAGAGAGAGCTAACCTCTTGCCAGATCTTTCAGGTACCCTTGGCTAAATTTTAATCCCAAGCAAATTAAACTGAAAATTATCAAGGTTCATTGCTTGTAGTGATGAATTATGAAAAAAAATTCAAAAAACCCCCCCAAAAATAACAAAAAAACAAGTGCAACCGAAAAATAATAAATTCTGAGATCTTTTTGATAGTTTTTGGTTTTTTGGCTTTTGGTTTCTCTACGAGTAAGTCCCGCGATGTGTAATCAGTCAGGAATTACTCGTAGGGAGGCGTAAAGTTCAGGGGCAAGGATCGGGTGAAGTGGAGTAAGGGACGTAAAAACAATTTCTTACTCTCCCAACCACATTATCCCATGGCAACACAGAGCTGGTGGGATGGCGTGAAATTTAAAACGACATGATATACTATTGGCATAAATTGATAAATTTGGGGCGAACGTTCAGTAAGGATTTGAAGGTGGCGTCTTGAACACTTCTCTATGTCCTTTCAAGTACATCTGCAGAGGCAGACATGCCTAATTTGATGTTTTTATGTTCTTAAAGGGAACATTGCACCACCTCTTGAGGACGTCTTGGGGGTTTTAAGGGAGGGGGTGGGGTTCAGCTACCTGGGCCCCAGGCTCCAAGCTATCACCCCATAGCATGACACACCGAGTGTTACGAATCTGAAGTTTGATCATTAGGTTGACAGAATACTCACAATGTGTGTTAACCTGCAAATGGTATATGATAAAATTGCAATAGAGACAATTTAATCTTTTATGTGGTACTGTTGCAATCCTGCTACTTATTATATTTTAGTCTGCCTAACCCCAGACTATTTTATCTGTCAAGTGGAGACCTCCCGGAAAATTGCCATCAGAAGAGTTAATTCGTCAAGCGAATTAACAAATAATTGGTGCGGAGGTTCAAATTTTGCCTCAAGTATGTCCTGTTTGCTCTTCGGCATTGTTTTGACTTAAAGATCCTAGTATCTACGCTAATCTCGAATGCCCGCGCCAACGTGTACCGCAAAAAGATCACGGATTGTTTTGTTTGTTTTTTTTTTTGAGGTAATAATAATCTTCTTTCAGGAAACCCACAGCATCGAATTGTTTTTCGGTGAGGTCGCTCAAAATATAACATTGCTAAATTAGGCAATAAATTACTTTAAAAAAGTCATAACGTTACTTATTAAGAAGTAGTCCCTGCAGATTGTTTTTAGATTGTTGCATTTGTGTCAGCGTGCAGATTGTCGTCGTCTTCTGAACCATGGTAAACAATCGTTTTTGTTTACTATAGTTTCAGTCTGTGCTGGCTGCAGTTCACGTGGGCGTTTTGCGTCACGCGGCAGGAAGCATCAGTTGCCAGAAAATAAATTAAATATTAGCGAATCGACAGTTTGATTCCTTTATTTGGTTCAAAGCAATCACTTAAATAATCCTAATCTCCTTTGACGAGCGACAAATGTTTTTCTTCAAACCATGCAGTCAGGCATGATAAACTTACGGTATGATCTTATTTCGTAAACATGAAGGGCCAGCTGTGTATGTTTGTACTGTGTATTACGCACAGTAATCTGAAGCTCGTGCTCCATTTTTGGCTGGGATAGCCTTCCGATTTTAATCACTGCTATTGCTGTTTATTTTGGAGTGATGTGGAAACGCTCATGTGGAGACGGAGCTTGAAAGTGGTGACGCTCAGGCCTAGATTGCTCGTTCTGATGTATACGATTTAGCCACAGGTGACTTAAAGAGGTATAGAAACATTTGCGAGCCAATCATGTGGAGGAATTCAGCTCACAAGAGTTAAGTGCATACGCCAAGGTGATGAAGTGCATGCGACAGCCGAATTACGTAGATGCAAAACTTTGCTAAGCTGAAAATGGCAAGTTTATATATCCAGGCGGCAAGCGTGGGATCGAGTGGCTGAACATTGAACAGTGTTATCTGTGTCTTGAACAACCTAACTTTTTACTGGATAAATTTTACCTGTTAAATAGCAAACTATTACTATCCACCAGATAAGGAGTTGCCCAAACTTAATAAGATCCTAGCTGTTAAAATTCTTCCTTCCTTAACAAGTTGAAGACAAGGTGAAATATCTTGCCCAAAGATTTTTATGACTGCTGGGAATCCTGATTATCGCTTCTTTTGGAAGATAACAACTGGGACATCACACCATACTTTAATTTCTGTAAAGTAGATATTAGGAATCCTGATTGCTTTTCGGTGGCAGAGTATATATTAGAAATATCGATTACGCTCATATTTGTATGTTAACTGGGAAAATAGTCGTTGTGCTTCTTCTTGAAGATATAAATCCTATTTGTCGTTGTGAAGTAAGATAAATATTGGAAATCCTTATTATGCTTCTGATGCAGAATAAATAATAGAGATTCTGGTGGCTTTTCTGTTTCCAGATAAAATATCTATTGGAAATCCTGAGAGCGATTTTCTTTTGTGAGATAGACATTGAAAATTCTAATATGTTGTTCTTGTTATCAGGTGAAAGCTTTTGCAATCAAAATGGAAGAAAATGTTCCAAAACGCCCTTTCGATATTTTCTTTCAAAAAGCAATTCTCTGGGAGTTTTCCCTTTTGTGAATGGTCAGAGTGGCTCTGTCTCCGACTCTTTCATGTGACAGTGTGAGACTGCGGAGTTTTTGACAGAACTGATCAATTCTGCAGATTTAACTTGTTATTACTCTTTCATAGTTTTCTTAGCGATCCTTCAACGACATACCTTGGCGAACTCACTTAGTTTTTCCTTTCTGTATTCAGTTCGGTAAAAAGCATTTCATTTCAAGCTGTGCCTAATACGGCGAAGGATACTATCTCTAGTACAAGGTATCCGCAAAAATCCCTCTCTTGATTTAAGACTAAAGACTTATATTACGATCCGGTAGGAAGTCGACTTACCACAAAACAAATCAATGAGATGGGGATGATGTTTATTTTTCACAGCTAAGCTAACTTTTTAACAACCCAAAAAAGATCTGGTATTGTTTTTCTGCTAAATCAATTCACCCAAAATCACGAATCTCAGAACATTGAACTAGAACGTAATCGGTCATCGAGAGCAGAGGGTGCAGCCATTGGACGTTTTTGTAAGTCAGTTCGTAAAACGGAGGATCGGTCGCGATAACCAGTAAAATTAAGAGAAAAATGATTATTGTTAGTGGTAAAATACTTCAAGTTACCCGGTAGAGGACGCTAGGCAGGTTGGAAAGATAAACAATAGAATGCAGACACTCAAAACAGTAACCGTGTATCAATGACAGCCAAGTAGGGAGGTGTTCCAAATTATAGCAACCTTGACGGAGTAACTGAAATTAAAAACCGCTTAGTAACTGAGTTCAAGGTTCCTTGAATGACTTTTGGTCGTTATTGTAGCTGAAATCTTTTTGGTTCATGCTTTTTGCGATTGAAAGACTACCTCTGCCTTGTCTTTGCGAAAAGACTTTAGCTGACAACTAGTGACCAAAATTGTGACGGAGGGAATGTGGTACCTTCCAAGATATCGAAAGTTTTAGACTTGAAGTATCCCGCACTTCAAATGTTTCAAATGTTTCGTTGTCAAAATATTTGATGACCATGCAAGAAACTTATGGTTCAGATATGTTCAACTAAGTCAGTGTTGTTGAAGTAAATTGCTCGGTCCAATATCGGGAATCGCCATAGAAACGCTAAACAGGGTTATTTAGTGAAAATAATTTTTCAGTACCTTTAGAACTCTATTACCTTCAACTTTAGCAGTTGTAGAAGCTGTAACATAAGCAAAAATGAATAAATAACTATGACCATTGAAATATCTAGTTATAATCCCTCCCAAAGTGACTGTAATTATCATTTCGAGTCTCATTCATTTGATTAGGCTGGACGTTACCGTAGTTGAGAATCAGTGATTGTTTCATGCCAGCGTAAACACTGTTCTAATTGTAATCCTTTGTCGACAAATAAGATGAAATCTAGGAACGTACGTCTAGCAGACATTGGATTTCAAATATAGCAAAAAATTCCTTGTGAGGGATTCTTGCATTTATTTTTAAATAAGAATACGTTTGGGTAGGCTGTACACACAAGTATTTTTCCCTGTCAAGTATCGGATGTCAGTGAATTACAAAATATAAACCCAAGTTTGTCTTATATTGTATAACATATATAACTTCTGGAATGCAAAGCACTTGGTCTACATCCTCCATTGCGGTTGATCTGCTTTTGATAGTTGGCATTATTTATATTTTCTTTTTCGTTAGTTTCAATTTGTAGTTCTTGTTGTTGTTATTGTTTTTGTGGTCGTTGTTGTTCTTCTTCTTAAGGTTTTGCTGTCAGAAAAACAACAGTTCCTGGCCAATTATATTGCGCTTGTGACTACTAGACACGATCCGCGATGAACCCGGCCCATTTTGCTTGCTCCTGTGTTTTTTCACTTACACACAAGTAAAAGCCTGTAATCAAAGTTCTCGGTCTCTCTACGACTACGGTAAATCTTATATCAAAATCGTAGTTTAAAGTTGAAACATTATATCCGAGTACTTGAGAAACCGGAAAATTTTGTGATGAAAGCCACGTGCAAATCTAGGCACTTGGCATGTGGTTAATCCGGAAATATTTGGGAATCCAAAAACAGCTTTTTCAAGTGTAAACATTCACGAGGTGCGAGTGATATTGAAATGGAGAAGTCAACAAAATTCACCGTAAAAAATAAGTCGTACTTTTAATGTCTGACGCACAGGATGCGATCCATTTACTCTCAGTTCACATCAGCTTTTGAGACGTCCTTTAAACCCGTTTTATTGAATTAGAATGCAACAAAAGTCGTAATTTTCATGATCATTTTTGAAGTTAATCAGCACAAAACTTCCTAACCAAGGCCAACCGTTGAAGGTTGCTGTCAAATATGCTGTAACGTTGTATCACACCTTGGCCACCTGGCAGGTATACTTGTTCTTCAAGAGCACATTTCCTGCGTACAATTCGTTCGTGAATGTAGCTAAACCTGCCATCGACTCTTGTGAGTGAATCTCACACATCAGGTTCCGGAAGAACACTTCACACTTATGAAACATGTCCACTTCAACTGGGCTTGGCCAAATTTTCATCAGCCAGCTTTTCGAGTTTAAGCATAAAAGCTTAAGACTGCTGTGTAAGCAAAGTTTTGTGTTCGCTAGCTCATACCAAAATGTGATTCGAAAGTAGAAGTTTTGATTTAAAACTGGTTTAGTCAACACATTTTGCATGGAGTTATTAGCTTTAGTGAGCATAGGCGTACGAGCCGGGGGGAGGGGCTGGGTGGGCTGCAGCCCCTCTCAGGTTCGGGCATCGTCAGGTTTTTCGAGCGACATTTCCATTTTTCGGGCAGAAATCTTTATCTTTTCATAACCTGGGATCTGAGAGGAAAAGCTCAGCATTTTTAGACTTAACGTATTGTCAATTGATATTGTTTTGTTTGTACCCATTTCGATGTCATTTTAGTATTTAGTTTAGTTTAGTTTAAATCTTTATTTAACGAGGTACCGTAGCACATAATAGCCAAAGCTAATAAACTTGTGGCCCTTAAAATACAAAAATGAAATTGCAAAAAAAGGAGTAAAAATTACAAACAATACTAAAATTCAATTGAAAACTAAGTAAAAACAATTACAAATATATACTAAAACTATTTAAGTTTAACTGGTCATTAAAAAAGTGTCCCCAAATTTTATGTATAAATAATTTAACCGTCTCCGATTTTCTTAATGTCAGAGGTAGACTGTTCCATAACCTGCTACTGCTCACTGCAAAAGTTCTGCCACCTTCAGTTTCTCTTTTGTAACGAGGGCATAATAAATTTGAGGAGGAATATCTAGTGTTACGTGAATGCATTTCGTTATTCACTGTAATTAAATCCTTCAAATAGGGAGGCAATTTACCAAGCAAACCATTAAACACAAGAACACATCTCTTTATCTTGGCCTCTTCGTCGAAGGATAACCAACGTAACTTGTCAAAAAGGTGAACTGATGGTGTTAGACGATCGACAAAAAGGGTTCTGGCCGCTCTCTTTTGCAGTTTAAGTACTCCTTCTAAATTCTCCTTGCTAGATGTTGTCCAAATGACGCTAATATAATTTATGACAGGACGAATCACAACATTGTAAAACGAAATTCTTTGTTGCAATGATAAATATGATCTAATTTTGTGTAATACAGCGATTCGTCGAGACAGTTTCTTGCACAATTGGTCAACGTGGAAATCAAAAGAAAGTTTGTCATCTAGTTCTAATCCTAGAAGAGAGACATTAGTTACCATCTTCAAAGGCATTCCATCAAGCATTATGTTTGGATAACTTTCAATTTTCGACTCGAGGCGTTTCCCAGTAACCAGCAAGAATTTGGTTTTATTTGCATTTAAAGGGAGTTTATTAGAAGTTGCCCATTGAGCGATTTCGTTAACTGATTTGTTTAAAGACACTTGTAAATATGGTATGGAATTGTAGTCCACCGAAGCAGTTACGGTCGTATCATCAGCATATAGATCAATCGAGGAGCTAACATGTAAAGGTAAATCATTGATAAACACAATAAACAGCAGTATCGTAAAATATATAATAAACGCAGTTTTGTTGAAGCCATGGCTTAGTGCGGAGGTCCAGTGTAGATAGCTTCGATAAAACAGCGGCGTTCTTGAGGTTATACACTATCTAAAATATAGAAAACAATATATATATATATATATATATATATATATATATATATATTTTAGATAGTGTATAACCTCAAGAACGCCATGGGTTAGTGGTTGGCCCATTTGGAAAATTTGAGCGACGCAGAAAATTTTTGGGCAACAGGCCTCAGCCCCCCAGTGGAAATCGGTCCTGTTCGCTTGTGTTGGTGAGGATTGGTATGAACTCGAAATATTGGTGAGATCGAAATTCCAAACAAATTTGAAAGAGAGCAGTTTCGTTAAACTTTTTTTGTTGGTCAGAAGTCATTTTGTACAAATACGGCGCCGTCCGGAAGCTTGAACCATTGAATTGCATATCTCTTTTTGAATACCGTCAAAAAATTGTAAAAAAACCGATGAGATAGAACGGAAAGGCAAGTTATGTAATGCACTGAGTGACCAGAAAAACCTCAAGCTATGCAAGTTTTATAAGGATATGAGAAGATTGGAGTCTTTCTTCAGTTGAAATGCACGCTTGGAATTTAATTTGCCCTATGTTTGTGAGTGTAGCTAATGTAATGGAGTGATCACCACAATAATTATGATCATTCATGATTGTTACGTTGGTTGGTGCAATGCAAATTTTATGTTGAGTAAAGATATCACATCCCCACAGTTTCCTCGCTATACCCCCCTTCCACATCCCCACTGCTCCATCACGATATCTTCTGTCACATCCCTACAAACTCCCCAGGTATTAGTCCAATCAAAAATTAAAATTAAAACGAAAATTGCAATTATAATTTAAAATAAAATCTATGTTTAATTTTAAGTTGAACGTATTTTGAATTTAAAATTTAAATTTGAAATTTTACCGCTGACTTCTAAGTGATGCATACTCGAATATAAAATGGCGGCCGAAGGAAGCGAGAAAGGAAAAAGCGTTTCTTTTACATTTTCTAAGAAAAAAACTGCTACAAAATTGGTACCTAACAAGGAATACGAAAATTTTGACAACGAATTTAATTCAGGGAAAGATTTCATACATTCTGCTGAAGGCAAACTCTTACTTAGGTAAAAAAAATGAGTGGTGTAATCAATTGAAATTTTCCATATCTTATTGAATGGTCATTATTTTAGCTAGAACAGGGGAGTTACAAAATGAAAGAGTCACTGGTATTTTTTATGATCAAGTGGCGTCGGTTTTTATCTGTCAAATACAACATACGGTAGTGTACGTTAGGACTAATGAACCAGAGAAAAATGCATTTGACGTATGGAATGAATATTATTTTTTGCTCTTGATTTTAGTGTTAACCCAAAGGAGTCAGGAAAAGAACTGATCATACCATGTTTGCCAAGAAATAAGAAGTTGTTTCCTCATGGAAAGGAGGATGAGGTAAATTCCTTGGATCAGCAAGCTGCCGAAGAAATCATTAATGGCAAGTTTTAAATAATTTGTTTACATGGACTCCTATTTCCACCAGCTTACTGTTTGGTTTAGGAAAAAAAAAACAGTACAAGCCCAGAGCAAACTATTGGGTTGACCTTGTAGCTCAGTTGATTTATGTCTTATTTTATATGTAAAATAACTGCTTATTGGCTTGATGTTTGTAATCTGTTCATCAGATGTTTGTATGTTTGCAGTGAGTTCTTGCTGTAATTATTGTATAATTTTAAATATGTTTAACCAACATTAAGCAGACTGCTGTCTTGTTTACACAAATTGTTGATCAGGTGACCATATGTATTGGTCATTCAGCTGTAGTCTTGTGTTTGATAAAGGGATTACGATTGTTTAAAAGTTGCACCATCTCTTGGTAAAAAATGATTTAGTATAATGAGAGATCAAATTTGAATTTCAGGTCATACATTGAGCATGATTTAATATCCATTTCTTTTCAGCTAAATCTTTTTAGCTTTTAAATTGAAAGGACATCACATCCCCTCTGTGTTCTGTTTCCCTGAATGCCAGACAGCCCCCCTCATGAGGGAGAACTTGCAGGGGTACAGGGGCTAATAAAAATTCTTCAGTTCTTTCCCAGTTAAGTCCAACATCATTGTTTTACTCTGGCTAATGCCAGAGGATTTTACCAGCTCAGGTGAGAGGTATTGGCCTGGAAAGAATTAAAATTTTCTGTACTCTTTTTAACAAATGGTTTTTAACTTGTTTACTTATACTGCTTCAATATTCAGATTTGTCTAAAGCAGAGAGGACTGAAACTGAGACTGGAACCAACTTTGCTATTCCACTGTTGGCAAAAACACATTTAGTGTCATCAACTGAAACTACTGAAAGTGTTACTGAAACTGTTACTGAAACTGCTGCTGTCACAGAAGAGGTACTTGATAGATTTAGTTTCTGAAGTGGTAATAAAAAAGCATTGAAATTTCAGTATGTTTTCTAGACTGTCACTGTCAAGACACATTATCTTTGGATTTCTGTTCTGAAAGTAAAGTATTCATTAGATATTTCAGAGAAGAATAACATAGCAAATTATCAGTGAAAACAGTATATCAATCTATCAATTTCAATGTATTGTATCACCTCATGAGCTCTTGCTTTTGTAAATGATGAACTGGTTAAAAAAATTATTTGGATGGACATAACCACAAAAGAATAATGACAAATATGGCCATGCTGTAAGATATTTTAAGTTTTTCTCTTTTTATTCTGACCATTAAACTTTTTGCCAGTCATATTTTGCACATCCAGTACATTAATGGATACATATAGTTTTGCATGGTTTAACCCCCCACATTACTTTAAATTTACTTCTCTATTAAAGTGATATTGCTATTATTACTAGAGCTAATCAGTCTTCCTATGGTCCTGTTTTTTATTTCTCGCTTTATCAGAGTACATTAGAAGACTATGATGCAGTGCCTGTGGCTGAATTTGGTGCTGCAATGCTCAGAGGAATGGGATGGAAGAAGGGAGAAGCTATCGGAGGAACAAACAAAGGGTTTGATAAATGTTTATGTTAGTTGTTTAAATCTTTCTTTCCTTCCTTTTTTCCTTCCTTCTTTCTTTGCATGCTTGTTTGTATGTAAGTTGATTTTTTGTTTGTTGGTTCATTTGTTGTTCAGTTGTGCATATATTTGTTTGTGTCTTTGTTCATTCCTTCAGTTGTCTGCTTATTTGTTCATTATTTTACATATTTATCCACTTGTTGAATTTTTCATTCATTCATTCATTCATTCATTCATTTGTTTGTTTGTTTCTTCCTACCTTTCTTTCTTCACTTCTTTTCATCCTTCTCAAACCTCTCTAGGTTAACGGTACCAATAGAATTCATTCCACGATCTCAAGGATTGGGACTTGGAGCAGAACGAAAATTTGAGGAAAACACAAAGAAAAAACGAAGGAAACCTGGAGATGTTGAAGCAAGTGTGGTAAGAAGAAACTAGTTGTCTGGACATATTGTTCTGTTATTTCATATTGTGTTAAAAAAAAAAAAAAATAAAGAAAAAAAACGTGGAGAAATTGATACTCTTCAAGGCACAATTTACACGATACTGTTCTCGTTTGGGATTGTTTGATGTGATGTATAGATTAACTTACTGGAATCTTCAGGACCTGTTGCTACAATAGCGAGCGAGTCATGAGCAGGAACTTGTCCTCAAGACAACATTACATACGCCAGGATGACCAATCGTATGCGACAATTGTGGGGTGCAAATAAAACCAGAAACGTCTTACCCTTGCGATACTTTCATATCTTCTTATTTATTTATACCAAAGGATTCAGGTCCGATTATTGAGAGTGACGGCAAAGTTCGACATTTCAAAAGCTTGGATGAAAAGATCCCGGATAAACAAGTTCAAGGTAAAACAGTTGTATGTCGTTAGAAAAATAATATAGTTTTAAAGCGTTCGAACGTATTTACTTTCTCGTAAATTCATCCGCAGCTAAGGAAGGTTTGAATCAACATAAATACTTTTGATGTTTCACAAACTTAAAAACCCACTGCAACATCTTGTACGTGGAATAGTATATAAAGTAGTATTGTTTGAGCGTGGGCCGTTCTGACATCATCCTCTTATTTTCGTAGATTTTTAAGTTAGGTTATTATATTAATTGTAATTGGAATCTGGGCTGCCGTCCGCCAGAATGTCAGCAACACATATAATTTTTCATAGCAGCTCTGGTTCAGATGATTATCAAAATTATGGTACACTTTTACTAATGATAAAATATCAGAACTGGATTTCAATTTATCAGGAAAACGTAAAAGAAATATTTCTTCTATGCCAGAAGTCCTCATCAGATGAGCCTTAAATATTTCAGCAGATTACTGTCGCGCTGTTTCATCTTTTGGCCATGTTTCAAAACGATTGGCTACCCGTCCAAAGTTGTTTAGCATGTCGGTATTTATCACACCTTAGGGAAATGTGTTCTACTTTCGGACTGCAAATAAATGCACGTTGATTTGGTTTATAATCATTTTCAGATTCATTCCTATTTATAAAAAAACAGGTAGGGTGTAATTTTTAAAAATTAAGCTGATGATGACGGCCTTGGTCGAAAACGTTTGTTTTTATGAACAAAATTTTAACCATACTTATTTTAATATCACTTGACAAAAAGGATGTCGATTCCCTTTTTACTTTACAATCAATTGACTGCTAGAGTGACGTTATCAAGAGCTGTGTGCGTGAGTTACCAAGTGATTTCTGACAAGAAAAACTGATTCGAATTCTGGTAGCATGGAAGACGTGATTGTATGATATTTAGTAAACTGAACGCATAACCGATAAACGAGTGAAAAAATCGGACCGCTTCTTCCAGTACACGGGCAAATTAGACTTATTCGTGAATGGATTAGCTTCGTAATGTTCTTGGCATAATACAATTGACAGAAGTCGGATTAACATCCTGCATTTGTAGTAAGCCATCTGCTTCATTGCTTCTAAATCTCTTCGGCGTGAAAAGTCCCCAAGCTGGAGACACAGTCTGCCGTCATGTCGTCGCTTGTGCTAAGCGTTTGTTGCTGAGTTGTGTCGATGATTGGTTGAACAAGTTTCGCATGAGCTTTTGGAGGTTTTAAATTTAAAAAAAACTAAGCTAATTTTGATGTCTTTAGTGTGAGTAAGTTAGCCCTGATAAGCTTGAAACAGTTTATTTTATGTTTTCTTTTGCGTTTCAACAACAATATTCACCGGACCTCGCTCGCTGTAAGTGACTTTAATTTTCACAAATACTTCCTCATGTCTTTGTTGGCATATAGTTTGATCGTCGTAACTTGGAATTCCTTTAATACGTTACAGCCAGCTTCCGTCAAAACCCTTGTAGTCCATCGTTTAGTTTGACTCTAATTTCGCTTTTTGGCACGGAATACGTGCCATTGCTACTTCATGCTTTATTTTTATTCCTCCCTGCCGTTTAATCGTTTCCTGGTGGCTATGTCGCTTGCACATGTCACAACGTACTCAAACACACAAACGCAGCTTACTCTTCAAGTGGCATTTGTCTCGTTGAGTTAGCGACCACAAAAAGTCTTCCCAACCTTGGTTGGTCGTTACCTTCACGTAAATGAACAACATTCTTCATTCACAGCAACAACTTATTCAAAAGGTGGTTTTGTAGTGGTAGAGTCTGGACCCCACCAAGGTCTCAGCGGCAAGGTGAGTTGGACAAACAGATTAACAATTAATTATGGATGCCAGATATTTTGATCATTTTTAAAAGGCGACAATAGAGTTCGTATTTTGCCCCGCGAAATAATCACCTTTGCACGATAACCTTGGAACCCAAACGCATCGTTGACGACGGCGAATCCTTCCTCTGAGCTTAATCTTTGCCACTCTTAAGCCGACCACCTCGCTTGACACCTCCGCATCTTTAAAACAGTCACACCATTTGCTTAGTTCTTTGCGTGTCAAGTATCACTTTGTATTAAAATAATTTTTATTGCCTGAAAAGTACCATGATTGCACGTGTGATGCTACCAAGGAAGAGTAAATAGGCCTAGACTATCAATGTTTATTGAAGTTGATCTTCCAGACATGCGTAGTCTGACCCCCCCCAAAAAAAAAAAAATAAAAAATAAAAAAAAAAACTGTTTCTGGTGTTGATGTTGGGGGTGGTGAGTGACATTTCGAGAACCTCAGTGGTGGTCATTATTACTGTGAAGCAAAAAGCACATATCAGTTTGAACTATTAATGTCTCCGGCTTGTTGTTTACAAAACGATCTACAAATGTTCCTTGTCCCGACCAGACCAGACGAGGATCAGAGGGGCAAATACCTCTACAAAATCGGGAAAAAAACAGTGCTGTAGTGAGGGGCTAAAAAGGCCATAACCCCTAGAAATGCTGGACAGATGGGATTAAAATGATAAAACCGGACGATTTTGGAGTTGTTGATCTCTTTTGGCCACCACGAACTTCGAGTATGGCTTCCGCCTTGGTGAGAAAATGAACAGAAATTGTGGCAAATTGTGGAAAAATTGGATTAAACTTGAGCTCAAGTGTCACAAGTTGCAAAAAAATATTAAAGTTGTAACTTGAAGCTAAGGTAAATTTTTATCTCCTCCAAACGCCCACTTTCTTGCTTCCATACGGCTATGGTTCTTACGTTGGTGGAACTGGTTGAAGTGTGCTCGCTCTGCTGGTTGATACTTCTTTTCAAGCATTTCAAGTCGTACTCGTAAATTACTCTTTTTGGGTGCCGCCAATTGCTTTGATCCATTGAGTGGCTCTCCTAAGATGAACACCAGAATTCCTGTGTAAGTCGTTGTTTGTAGCTGGTGCTAGAAGTGATACATTCAACGGAATCCCAGACACTTTTAGATTCTGTTGATGGCGTTTTCAAATTTTATTTCATTGTCGTTAGTCGTTGACGGACATTTGGTCTTGTGTTCAAGTCTCCGCCGGTGACACCTGCATAAGTAGTCTGGCAATCGGTGCTTGTGATCTTTTTATAGTTTTGGGTGATCAGCTTGATTAAACGTTCACAAGCACTCCTAGGTTCAAACTATTTATTTTTAGGCGCAATTTTTACGTTTTGCTATTAAGAAATACTGGTCCAGTGTCGTCCATTAGTAAAATTGTGGGAATGCATTCAGGGGGGTGTGGGAAATGTTTCGCATTAACGACCTTGGCATTCATTCACGGTGATGAGGATGGCTTCCTGCCAGGCACTGAGCCTTGTATTTTATTTAGCTGTGGCTTATATATCATGTTCGTGTAAGAGCTTTAAAGTGGAGTGAAAAATCTGCATTTATGTACTTAAAGCTGTGATGGATTTAAAAAGTCAGAACGTTGAAAGACTACCGAAACAAACAACCCCCCATCCCAAAAAAAAATAAATAAAAAACAGCATTCTATTTTTGGTCCTTTCGTGCGTTTAAGTTGTTTCTCACAGTCAGGTTTTTTTAGTGAAATCTTTTGGGTCTTCAAGATGTCATATTTCTGATTTTTCCTTAGTTTTCAGCAGGTTACACTTTTGGCTGCTGGTATTGGCCGCTTACTCTCCGTATAAAACAACATGGTACGGGGGTTACGCGCTTGCAAACTGTTTACAGTTCTTTTTCAAAGTTATTAAACGAAATGCTCGACACTTGCATGGTGATTATTTTGATGTAAACTCGATATTTGTGGTCTTGAGGTTAACCACAAATTGTAATGTTCAATTGTACCACAAATGTAAAAGTTCACACATTAAACTATTGTCGTTTCTTTCATTTTGTTTAATTAGATAACTGCCGTGGATGAGGATAACGGAAGAGTGTTTGTTTGTCTTGCGATAAACGGTGAAGTAGGTGTTTATCTTTACTCAGGAAAAATCTTGTTTAATTTTAGCTTTTTTGAAGCTCACAAGAATGTCTTTTTAGACGACAACAGGTTTTGTGTCGTGATGTCTTATGTTATTTTGACCTCTGCTTTTCTCCTGCGGGTACTCGTCCTTGATTGGCGCCGGCTTTAACGGCATTTCGTGGGGAACCTGGAGCCTAGATAGTTAACACTGAAGGCAAGGATCCACATTGGAACAACCGAACACCATGCGTACATCTCTAAAGAACCCAACTACTAAATATCAACTAAAATACAATAGACCGGAAGATATTTGAGAAGAAAAAGGGTTAGCGAGGTTAAGAATTATTAAAACCCTGATGATAACGTAAACTCTGACCATATTTTGACTAGAGTACTTATTCTAACTCTGCCATAATAGCCGCTATCTTAAAACCTCCTTCTCGAGTATCCTATTTAGCAATTGTTGAATTATCGTCCAATGTTTCCGCATGTGTGCAAAATTGAACTTGGTGACGGGTGACCACAAGTATTTTTTCAATTTTAGGGCCAGGAGAACACTCCAGAAATGCTTTTCCCTGCGCAAATATGTATAAAAAATGTTTCTTTGGGTAAAAATGCAATATTTATCTGGATAAAGAACTTTTCTCACCAATGTGGGTATACTTTGTCCCACCCTTAGTTGCGTTTCTACGTCGTCAACTTTCCAACAAGGACACATCAGTTTCTTATTTTGGGCCGAAGGAAGAAAGGTCGTTACGCCAGCGAAAACCATTTTCCTTATTCTTATCGAAACAAAATTAAAACTGAAAAATAATATTTTAAAAAAAGAAAAAAAAAATCTTGCCTCGTGGCACTTGAGCCAAGGAGTTTCACATCAAAGGCGGGGATGTGCGTGCCAATTGACAACAGTCATGTGCTCACCCATCGTCAAGTAAAGGTGATGCATGTACACCTGTCAAGTCAGTTACCAGTTAACAATTAGATTATTCGCTCTCGATTTCTATGAGGTGATAGTTGATGAGGGCTTCGCCCTCATCAACTATCACCTCATGGAAATCGAGAGCGAATAATCTAATTGTTTTAGTAGAAACACTTTGCAAAGAACATTTTTCGTCTTCTCTGGGATTGCACTTTCAAGTAGGCAATCTATTTCGTCTTCAGAAACTTCACAAAAACGAGAGGAGGAAGCCATTTTCGTTACTCGCTATCTATCGACGAATAGATAGCGAGTAGCGTAGCCAATCAGAATGCAACATTTGCAATAGTACTCGACTAAGTTTCTACTAATGATAAATATAACCCTGGTTGAATGGTTTATGAACGGAGTATTGAATTAACCCACAATGCTAAAGTCAACTAGAAAATTTGACCAGAGTGGGATTCAAACTCGTATCTTCGGGTTACCGGAACGCTGGTCTACCAATTGAGCTATTCAGTCAACTGGGAACGGTATGCTAGTTTAATCCAATTTAAGTGCACGAGAGATTCTCGCGACAACTTAACACTCGATATCCGTGAGGATGTGCAGTGTTTCGATTTTATTTCAGAATCATCCTCAGGGTAACATGAACAGAATATTTTCATGAATTAACTTTTCTAGTTGACTTCAGCAGTGTAGGTTAATTCATGAACTATTCTGTTCATGTACCCTCAACATGGTTCTGAAATAGTTGAATGGTTTATATCTGTTATTTTTAATATGATCCATGTTAAAAAAGGTTACGGATAAAGTTTGAGTGTCCCAGCCTCATGCAAAGTGTTAACGCGATAGAAATGTAAACTGTACCACCACTCTAAATTTTTTCTTCGTGCTGACACTTGGACGTCATCTGACAAGCACATGTAGCACTCTAAAGAAGACCCACGTTGCACGAAAAGAGAAGTGCTTGTGGTCCTCAAGAACACCTGTTGCTCTCAAGAGCACTCACGTTTGCCCTGAGGAGCACATTCATGGCTGTGAAGGAAAAATCCCATAAATCCTTCTTCGAACGTTCACCCAGACCCTGAAATTCTTCCAGGTAAATCTAACACTTGCGAGCTTTGAAGGCACACCCCCCCGTTGCTTGGTAAGCCAACCATGGTTTAGTTTTTCATGACACAGTAAATTCCTGCACTTTTAAAAACTCAGTGCTTTTCAAACCGGTTCATAACTGCCTGTTGGTTGAGGACTATAAATGGACACATACGACAAAAGTCTGGTGAAAGATGTAAAGCCTTGCCAGTTGCCACTGACCCACGGTAGCAGTTGAGAACTGTCGTGCTGGTCAGGGCATGACGCCAGGGGGGACTGATCACTCGGTTACTTTCCCGTATTTCGATTTTCATGCAAAAGATATGGATACAAAGATGATATCGTGGAATAACAAGCATATTATACCACTTAGGACAGTTGATTTTTCATGATTGTGGAAGTTATAAACAACATCCTTGTGAGTGTTCATGACTTTCGGTCTTGGATACTAGCACCCCTGCCTACTATTTAGAGCTTGGTCCGCCCCTGTTTGTTTCATTTTTCAATGATCACTTACGAATTCGCTTCATTTGGAAAGTTAAGAAGGAAACTTTCAATGATGACAAAGTACACTTACACCATACTGTTGAAAACGCTGGAGATCAAAGCAAAATGACAAGACTCCTATCATCTGTTTGATGAGATCACTGTTCTCACTGTTAATTGGATCGATTGAAATACCATCACAACAACTTCTGCTAGTATGAACCGTCAAGCAGATGAAAACCATTCTACCTGCTTAGCTTGCGGGTTTTGGTGCTGTCGTATTTTGGTTTTCGGTAAACGGATTTGTGACAAGAAAACGTGAAGAGACAGTCTCTCGTAAATGTGACTGAGAATTTCTGAAAAAAAAATATATATAATGTATAATGACTTAATTCAGTTATGTTCGCCATATTCTGACAGTTCTCGTCATTCCCACCTCCTTTACACTTCTTACCGTTCATAGTTCACCTAATCGCCTTTTTCTTATCCCCTACTTCCACATATTCCTCCTACTCATTCCCCTTCTTCGCCCACTTCCCACTCTTCATCGCTTTCTTCCCTTTGTTTATCTCTCTTAGCAGTCTTCTATTTTCTCGTTGAACTTTCTTGGCTCTCTTCTCTCTCTTCACACTTGAACACCTTTCTCCATCTTGTCCAACTTTTTGGTCTTCTCCTTACCTTTCTGTTCTCCCACTTCTCCCTCTCTTTAACACTCATATTGCTTTCTCAACCTTACTCCCTTTTTTCTCTCATTTAGCTCTTCCGTCTCATCCAGCTCTTTTCTCCTGCAGCTCTTCCCACGCATACTGATCTTACCACTCTTCTCGATCTTCCTCGGTTCACCCTCTTATTCTCTCATCACTTTCTCCCCTCTTGCCGTTTTTGGCTGATAGCTCTTCAAGTGCAACCTTCCGTCAAGTCTCCGCTGTGCTAAAACTTTGTTTCTGGCCTTGATAGGAGGTGACACTTAGTCAACACATTGTCAGACTAGTTGGCAAGGACGAATACAAACGTTACTCGAAAGGTATGCTTTAATTTTTGCTCTGTCGTCCTGATAAACTATTCTAAAGAAATCAAATGCGGGACACAGCCTTGTACTTAACCTTGGGGTTCTTTAACCCTTTTCTTGTCCGAGACTTCTCCCCTTGAGGAGTAAAATCGTCTGGCGTTAGCCAGAGTAAAATTAAAAAGTCAGGTACAGACTGGATAATTGGAGAGTATGAATTATAAACAAAATAAAACGAGCCGTTGGAACCAAAAGCTTTATTTTAGGTTATGCACAGCATTAAATATAGTTCTTTTGATGAATGTGTTTAATACTTTTCTTTCTAAATTCCTTTTTTAACGTCCATAAGGTAACCAAACCCAACGCAAGGAAAACGATCACAGGAAACATAAAAGGCGAAAAGACGAAGCTGAAAGGCAAGTTATATTATCCCTCTTCCCTTACTTCTACTTCATCCATTAATCCGTCCTTCCTATTTCCTTGTTAACCTTTCAATCTCCTTAAGATAAAGTAATCGCATATCTCTAAGCTTTTCGCAATGTCAGATCATCTTGACAAGGTTAAACGCGAATGTTGCGCTGTCGTACCATTGTGAGGTCAATCTAGTAGCTACTAACAACTAGATGAACCATACAACGATATGACTTGTTACGCAATCATAGCAATACTTATATCTGTATGGACGACTGGCTTATTTTAGTGCAGAATACTTTGTTTTCTTTGCAGGGAAAATAATCGTGAGAGAAGCCCTAAAAAGAAAAAAAAGGAAAGTCGTGATAAACACAAAAATGAACATGACTATTCCAAGGGAAATTCGAAAGACCATGTTAAGAGTGAACCATGTTGGATGGCACCTCTTGTGCGAGTCCGGATTATCAGTAAAAGTTTTAAAAAAGGAATATATTACCATAAAAAGGTAAGCCATGCTACGAAAATAATCGTATCAGTTGATGTTGTCTGAGGTTAAAGACAAGACCTGAGACAATTCACGCAATTTTTACAGTAAATTTTTGTCACAAATATCATTTTAGTTTTGCAAGTGTCCTAACGTGCTGAAAAAAATGAAAAGGAAGCACTCCATCGTGATTATTTTGTTCTCGAAACTTGCAAAAATTCCGTCCGTCATTGTTCAAAATTTGTTCCGAACGAACCCGCGATATCACAGCGGTGTCTTAAGTTGTGACCAAGTTGTGACGTACGAAACTTAACTCAGTGTTTGAGAATGGAGTTTATTTACTTGTCCTGTTTTCCTTTCCTCAACGAATCTTCGAAATATCCAACATTTTTCAACGTTTCATTCAAACATCAGTACATTAATATGATACGTGGTCTTTTTTGTTCACGTCTTGAACGTTTGTCGTCATTTCCACCATTTCGAGTCGCAAGTTTCTGGGTCAACTTTATGTTTTTATAAAATCAGAATTAGGAGACTTAGCAAGCTCGTAGCTTACTTAACTTTTTCAACATTGGTGAAATTTTTAATGCCGTTCACGGAAGTGTAAGAATGTTGAGTGCCATTGTTTGATCACAGGGAGACTTTTACCAAGATTCTGGACATGACAGACTCAATCAGCTAATCAAGGTTATCGTGTATCTCCTTCTATCAGATTTTCTGGCTGAGGTCTTATTTCAGTTTTCAACCCATTACTAGAAGGAAAAATATTAACTAAATTATTTTAATAACCAACAATGAAATTACATTAGGAAACAGAATACCTTAAAATAAAGGTAAAACTTGTAAATTTTTCCATAAAAAATGTTCAATTTGCCTTGGACAAGATTGAAAAGCAGACTGGAAAAGTTTAATTAGACAATTTCAACAAGTCCATTTCTGTGTCAGCCATCTTATATACTCACTTTACCTGTCAGGTTATTATTCAAGACGTAACCAGCAGAACCACGTGTATTTGTAAGACGGATGAAGGACGACTTCTGGAAGGTATTGGAATGAAATTGGATAAAAACCGCACGATTTGAGTGGCGGTTTAACCCTTTCTTGCATGATTTTTTATTCCTCTGCTCTTAGTCCTCTTGTTTGTTTACTTTGTTCTTTCATTAACTTTGTTGTTTTAATTTGTTATTGTACAACAACGATATGCAGGAAAGGGTTAAAAACAATATTTATAAACTTATAATTAGTATTTTATTTGAAGTCCATGATTTCATCTAATTTTCCAGACGTTCCTCAAACTGCTCTCGAAACAGTTATACCCAGGAATGATCCAAGGTTCGTCTTATTTGTGCAAGGAACGTACAAGGGTTTGGTAAGTCCTTCGATCTTTTATTTTTACGAATTGTTTCGTTTGGTAGCGAACCGATCATGCAAGGGAATACTTTAAATTCTACGTATTCAGAAAGGTTTACTCAGCTAAATCGAACCTACTTGAACGGTTAACGTGAGCATGAGCGGAGTCAATCCATTTGCGCACGCTCAGTAAGGCCTGTTTTCCATACAATCGAAAGCCCGTTCTAAACAATAGGAAATGAAAACATCTTCTACTCCGCGCCCCCATACAATTCCCTGCCGTGGCAGAAGTGTATATCCCGGCTTTATTTGCGGTATTCATGCATTGAGCATGCGATTATGTAGAAAGCAACCTAATTTTAGGACGGGAAATGTCCCTAGACACGCTGATTTGCTGATTAGTGAAGTTTTTTTGAGGAAAAAAATAACTTCGGTACCTTCACCTTCACGTTTAACTTGTACGATTTTTCTTTTTTAAGATTGGAGAAGTTGTTCAAACAGAATCTTCAAAACAACAAGCCGTAATTCAAATTTTAAGAGACAAAAGCATCGTTAAGAGTCATTATGACGATATTTCAGAGTATGTTGGTGATGTGCACAAGGAGTGACACGGCAAGTGTATGAGACAATTGAAGTGTCCGGTTGAAAGACAGGAAGGTTTTGCTCCCGAAGGATTATTTCCAAAATATCCTTCTAAACCTCTGTCGAGCTGGTCCAAAAGAATTACGTGAAGTCGGTTTCCACCAATGTTGCATATCTTCTGCCGCGGAATCCACCAGAACTCGCGTATTTTGGATGTTGCAGATGTGCAATTAACTTAACGTTTACCTGATGTCGTTGGATCTCACACGAACCTCGGACTTAACAAGTTGTATTGGCATTTTTACCTTATATCATGAAGGTGACAAGCTAAATTGGCGTGAATGGCTTCACTTCCTTACGTTGTCATGTTTGCAATATCCAGTGTACATGCCAATATCCCATGCATTGTTCTCATCTTCTTCATCGAAATCGTCATAATGTCATTCACCTTACATCAAGGGAAGTAACAGCAAATTTCGCGCCTGCTACCTTCCTACTTATGTCAGTAAAGCAAGGGAAGACCTGAAATGCCTGATTCCTCTTCAAAGCTTTCTCACTATAAGTTGTTTTGTCGCAACAAGCCTTCGTTGGACGTGCAGTGACCTTCACTCGTTTATTTCATTAGAGAGAGTCGAAACATCAGTCCATTCGTCCATGTGTATCAGAATGTCATGCTTAAGTTTATCTTATTTCTTTAATTTTATGGAACTGAGATCCGTCTGAATCATGATTCATGATTCATCTGCTCTGGACAATTCTATCTTCAGTTTTTAACGTTTACAAATATGACTGAAATTAATACGTGTATTGCTGCTACAGCAGCATACCATTCGCGGCTAAAATTCAGTACAAACGCTGTTTAGTTACAATTTATGTAGTTCAATCTTACGTAACTTACCAGGCATTTCTGGAGAATAGTCCAGAACATAAAGCATTGGAAACCTTTCTCTTAGAAATGAACGTCACTCAACTCATTAAGTCCCCTACACGGATTACAAATTCCACTCAGTCGCTGCTAGACGTTATTCTAGTCTCGTGTGACTCACTTGCACGTCGTAGTGGTGTACTAGATACAACAATAAGCGACCATCTACCAGTTTATGTTGAACTGAAGCTGAAATCTCCTAAATGTCATCCTTACTACGTAACTGTTCGCAGTTATAAGAACTACTTGGCGAACTTATTCATAACCGATCTCGCTAATAATTCAGCCAGCTTACTGTCTATTTTTAATGACGATGACGTAAACACTAAGTTGGACACTTTCAATCACATCATTCAATCAACGCTAGGTTCTCATGCTCCAATAAAAACTGTCAAGGTACGTAGCCGTCCTTGTCCGTTTGTTACTTCGGAAATAAAGGATTTCATGAAGATCAGAAACCAGTTACACCGTCGTTACCTACAGTCTCGAGATAAACTTGATTGGAATAGTTATAAAAACGCTCGGAATGTCGTTAAACAAATGTTAAGAGATGCAGAAAGAAATTATTATTTAAAAGAAGTTCAGCAGCACAAAAATAACCCAAGATCTCTTTGGAAGATTATTAATCAAGCTATCCCATCAAAAGATCGAGAACAACACACCTACACCAAGGATCCAAAGACAGTCGCGAATGAATTCAATCTGTTTTTCTCGTCGGTCGGTAAG
This sequence comes from Heliopora coerulea, assembly GCA_030142905.1. Classification (NCBI taxonomy): domain Eukaryota; kingdom Metazoa; phylum Cnidaria; class Anthozoa; order Scleralcyonacea; family Helioporidae; genus Heliopora; species Heliopora coerulea. The sequence continues at coordinate 760,052 of JASJOG010000113.1, read as the reverse complement.
AATGCAGCAAACACATCTATTCGCTTAGCAAAAGAGAACAACATTTCTATCCAAGAAACGTCTCCACCGACCGTCTCTTTCTCCTCTGAAGACCTATTTTCCTTTAGAACGGTAACCAGCGAAGAAGTACGCCGAGTTATTTTATCTTTGCCATCAAACAAGTCTCCTGGTTCAGACAAGATAAACGGTCGGATCATCAAAGACTGTCTTCCTATTATTCTTGGACCTTTAACAGAAATAATTAATTGTTCTCTGCGCACCTCTACATTTCCTACTATCTGGAAGGAAGCTGAAGTTATTCCCATAGTCAAAGAGGGAGACCATGAAATAGCGTCAAACAACCGCCCCATATCTCTTCTTGCCGTAGCTTCCAAAGTTTGTGAAAAGCTTGTACTTGAACAATTCAGTACTTATCTTATGAATAAAAATATACTCTCTCGCCATCAAAGTGGAAATAAAAAACTTCATTCCACCGAGACCCTGAACATTTTTCTCACAGATATGATTCTAGAGGCTATGGACAGGAAGAAACTCACCGCCTTAATTCTGCTAGATTTCTCGAAAGCTTTTGATAGTATAAGCCATAGTAGTTTATTAAATAAACTGTCTAACGCAGGAGCTTCCCCAGGAACAGTGGCCTGGTTTAAAAGTTACTTATCAGGTCGCTTTCAGTCGACCCGAATCAATTCCCCCCTGTCAGACCCACTACCAATTACCCACGGAGTACCTCAAGGCGAAATACTTTCACCACTACTTTTTTGCATCTATTTGAATGACCTGCCCTGCGTATCTCAAGACTGTAGTCTTGAATCGTACGTCGATGACTCAAAGGTTTTCCTGTCTTTCCCTTTGTGCGAGATGGAGACAGCAATACAAAAATTGGAACAAGACCTACATAGAGTCGCAACTTGGTGCTGTAAAAACCACCTAATTAATCCAGACAAAACAAAATATCTTATAATTGGAACCAGACAGATGATGAGCAGCCTACCTGAAGACATACCTGTCCCATTTCTGGGAAAGTCTTTGAAACCAGCAAATTCTGCTAAAGATTTAGGTGTTCTACTAGATAGTCACCTAAATTACAACAGCCATACCTCGCAACTTGTATCATCATGTATGAACAAACTATGCCAGATTAATCGCGTCAAAAATAGCTTTGACTCCAAAACTCTATCAGACATTATTACATCTTTAGTTAATAGCAAGATGCTTTATTGCTCCACAGTATGGTCGAATACATCTTCAAATATAAAGAAAGTTCAATCGATCCAGAACTTCGCATGCAAGATTGTCACAAAATCCAGAAAATATGATCACGTTAGTCCACTCCTACGTGAACTCAACTGGCTATCAGTGGAACAACTGCTATATTTTAGAGATGCGGTCATGACGTACAAATGTATAAATAATCTTGCACCTGACTATCTCTGTGACAAATTAAGAAAACGATCTTCTGTCCATAATCGTAGAACTCGCAAACATGACTCTTTGCAAATCCCCTTTTTTAAATCAGCAATTGGCCAACGGTTATTTGCTTATAGGGCTGTTAAAATATGGAGCAATCTAGATACGGACATTAAATATAGCATGTCGCTTAAAACGTTTAAGACAGCTCTTAAAGAACGTTTGATATCCGAAGAAAATATTTAAGGCTTCATAGGTAAATTAATCACAAAACCTTGTATATTGTGCTGGTTAACTTTAATACTTAATTTTTGTAACTTTTACGTGTAAATATATTTTCAGATTTTTTATGATCTTGTAAATAGTTTCTGAAAAGCCCTTCCAGGGAGAAATCTATTAAAATATCATATATCATATCATTTCTGTCAGTGACGTAAGCATCATGACACCAAACATTACGTAATATTTTGGATTGACATCGCTGACCATTGTCACAATGGGCTCCAACCAAACTGCACATGTATTGGTAGAGTATCTGAATTTCTTTATTTCCTTACGATGTCTTATTGCCGTCAGGAAGGTAATATTTTTAAATATTGTGATTAGTGATTGAACTTCAATATTGTAAACCCTAACTTGAGCTGAACCTGCATTTTCAAGGCAAGGACAAAATTATTTTTGTGACGGAGTCCGATCATGCCGAGCCGAGCAAAGTGCCTCTACCAGAATTTGAAGATGAAGGAGAATATGAAGGACTTATCAAAGCTAACGGCGAAATCAACTGGGATTGTCCGTGTCTAGGTGGAATGGCAAGTGGTGTTTGCGGAGAACAATTTAAGAGTGCGTTTTCTTGTTTCCACACAAGCCAGAGTGAACCGAAAGGATCAGAGTGCATTGATCAATTTCGAACGATGCAGGAATGTTTTAACCAATATCCTGAAATTTATGGCGAATTTGAAAGCGTAGACGAGGACAATAAGAACGATAAGGAATTATTCAACGAAGTGGATGACGAAAAAACGGATAAAAGGACAGAAGAAAAAATGTCTGGTGAAGTAAAACTGTCCTCAGAAGATGGAAGGGAAGCGGAGGAGGGAACTGGGTCCAATGATACCACTCTTCCTTCTTCATGATACTTTATTTTACTACAATTTAGAATCTGTTATAAATTATATTTAAAAATACATGGTAAGATCCAGTCCAGAATATGGTAATAAATGGCTTCATTATGAAAGGGTCATTTGAAGAAGCTGCTGTGTCAGTTTCATTGAGAAATGAAACTTAACCCAAGGTACAGTATCTTGCATTTCTATGCAGTCATTTAGAGGGAAAGCAAATTCAAACTTTCCAGGAAGTCTTTGGAAAGTTTCATATCTGAAACTTTCTTATAACTTAAGCACAGATTACTGGTATTGAATGTCTTCTTACCATCTCTGCTGTGAAATAGTAGCTTGCTGCTTTTTGCAATCATTTGCATAGCACTCTCAGTTTAATTACCAAAACCAGGAAAGAGCTGGAGCACTTAAAATTAGAATATGCACAGAATAAAATCCACACAAAGGCATCAGACCACATAAGTATCCTGAAAAAGTAATACCTTACTGGAGTTGTCAAATATTTTACCGTCATTAATTGGAATATTGTCATGTTATTGATAATTTAAACATGGATGTCATGCTTTGGCTGGCTTTTAATGACAAGGTTGATCTGACTTCCCTTTCTGCTCAGTTTAGTCAGGGTACATGGTCATTGTTTTCTCAATTGATGAGCTCTTTAGAGGGTTCTTGTCATTCCTCCAAGTATTTGAACACGTCGTGTGGCCAGGGCCTGGTGTGACTGCTAGGAATTCCTTTTTACCTCATTTGTGAACAAGGTGGACCTGTAAATATACAGTGTGAAATATTCCTTGGAAGTAAATATGTGGTTTGAACCTCGTCCACAGCCATTGGTGCTAACCACATTGTGTTTGGCTACTAGGCCTTGTGCTGCTTTCCACATGCTTCTAGATCTGTTGCAAATGTAACAACTTTGTCACAAACCATTTGCCATTTTTGTGATAATAGTTCTTTAATGTTTTTCTCTCTTTGTAGCATTATAAGTCACTGTATAGAATACTGCTACATAAAGATAGAACTACAGGTGATTCTATTTTTACCTATTACTTCCAATGGTGTGTGCCCTTGCTGGAACAGATGATAGAAGGTGCTTCAATTAAGAAGACTGCAAGAATTTTCAGTGTAATTATTTTACATGCAACTGCATGTAGTATGAGACAACTATGTAAAAAACAAACCTGTAGATGAACATACTTTTTAGACCACTTACAGTTTATTAAAATCCAGCAATCCTGGGCAATTTCTTTTTCTTAAAACTTGACTTTCTTGGAGATCCTTCATTTACTGCTGGTGAAAAACTTCTTGTAAGTGGAGTATTCATTAAATGATTTTCTAAAGTTGAAGAAAAATCACTGGTGGTAGGTCCTGCACACTCCTTTCTTTTCCTGGGTTTCTCTGTTTTTGGAGTGGTAAGTACTTTACCATTTCCCAAAGTCTCACTTAACTCTGCATGACAATTGTCCTTTGTAGTAACAGTTCTGGTCTCATTCACTATTGATTCTGGGATTTGACTCCCACTTGTGCTTGTTTTGATCTGATATTTTGCTTCAGTTACACCTTCATCCTTAGTGATGTCTGCTTGGGGTTCCTCTCCTAACTGAACTGGAGTTTGTTCTTCATTGCTCCAATTTTTCAACAAAACTAAACCAAGGTGGTCAGTGTAGTTCTGATGTACATCAAACAACTCCAGTCGATTTGGTTCATAGTTAGTTCCAAGATAAGCATTTGTCAAGACCACTGTTTCTGTAGTTCTTATTGCATTTAACTTTTCTGAAACAGTTTTATCTAGTCCACAGCAATAACACTTCCCTTCCAATTCATCATCAACAGCTACTTGGTTTGAAGTCAGTATGCCATCACACAATGTACACTGTGAATTGTGCTTTATCAATGAAAAAATCTTCTCACGAATCAACCCACCATTAACAAAATGAAAAGTATGGGAACTTTCCTGGAGAGCTGATGTATTTTCTTGAACCATTTGTTCTTTGGTAGAATTCAACCAATTTTGAACAAGGTCTTTGTCCTTTTCAGCCAAAACAATCTTCAAGCTACCACATCCACTACTAGATGCATGGTCAACATCAAATTCCTCATAGAAATGAAGTTGTTGTTGATCTCTCTCTTCTTTAAGAGTGTTTTCTTGAGGGGAAAGACATTGGTAAAATAAATCTCCAGCTTTTGATAACTGAAGGATTGAAAGTGTTTTGATATTATCTGAAACATGTTTGATAGAAGTCAACCCTAGGAGTGGCTGGCTCAGTCTACTGGTAATTTCAGGTAAAAGTTCTGCTTTATTAGGGTATTCAACCATTTCAGGCCACTCACTGTATGATGATACCTAGAAGAGAAAAAGAAGAAATATACGTTTACTGCATTGCTACTGTAGACATGTGACCCTCCTGGATATCACTGGTATCTGTAATTTTTGTCCTCTCCAGAGTAACAAGATGACTGAAGCCCTGTTCTGGTAACAAAAATTAATGTGCTGCATAATAAGGATGACTCCATTTCTTAGCATCTGTGAGAATCAAAGCCTCCAGTTCTTAATAGTATGACAGACCATCCTAGGCTTAAAATTGCTAGTTTGGTAAATGGGAAATTTGACCTGACGGGGTTTTGTTCCAGTTGAACAATGTTCACTGCCACAGAAGGAGAATGGAGAATGTTTCATTTACCAAATGCCTAGTAATTTTAAAAATTTTGAACCTCAAAATAATATTGTTATTTACAAGTAAAGTATTTTAAGTATTAGAATGTGTTAGCTATACAACTATACATTAACATATGTTAGAGCTCACATGTTAGAAATCTTTTTAGTACTCAAGGTATCAGGACTAATGTAGACACATTTCTAACCAGGCATTGATCTAATGTCACTCTTCAAGATCTATTGAATGTCTCTTTATGGCAATGTTTACCTTCCAGGGACTTGTTGTTGATCTTGGTGGTAAGCCACCCATGTTAGTCCCCATTTGTAGGGACTTGGGAGTGTTCTCACCATAACAATATTGGTAACAATGGACTTCGTGATTCTTGTAACCACCAACAACCAGCATGACGTCTTTACAATCAGGAAAGACATTTGGAACAACATTGATTTGTTTGATGGAGCCTTCCAAGGAATGGCACCATTTCAAAACTGGGTTCTCTTGAAATCTCTCATCCATGATCACAAGGGTTTGATCTGTGGCCAAATAGTAATGGTAGGGGTTTTCAGGATGTCTTTGTATTGCTGAAAATTGTTCATCTTTATAAAAATGTGGGGAAGGCAGGGTAATTAGGTCTTTACCACCAGATGAACTGTCCTGCAATAAAGAAAAAAAACCTGAAAATTTCAGTTGCTTAATATTCTCAGCAAAATGGTAACTAAAAGAAGAACATGACATGTTGCATAACATTAAATCCTTATCTGTTTTTCAAAGACTAAAAGGATTAGGTATTATCACTGGTAGGTTAGAACATAACTAAAGTAGCTTTATTTAACAGATCAATGTGAGTTTCTCAGTGCTAATATTGCAAGTGTTTTCCAGCTAAATTTGCTGAAGAAAAATTGAGAAATACCCTCAAATCACAAAACTCCACATTTGTTGCATTTCCACGAATAACCTGTCTTGGATGTGAACCAAATTCACACCAGTACCAGTCAAATTCTTCAACAACACTCGCAGAGCATCTCTTGACAACTTGTAAGTTACTGCCTTTCTCAGACCACAAGTACAAACTCCCAGTCTCCATAGCAACAACAACTTCTCCATGAATGAAGGGGTTAACAGCAACTGAACAAGGTTTTGTTTTACAGATTAAATTTCCAAGATTTGTCATTGTTGGTTCCTACAAGGGAACTCAAACATTAGTTTAACAGATAATAATCTAGTTTTATCCATTGATAATAGGTACAGTACATTATAAATTATTTACCATTTATTTGGTATGATTGTCATGTGACAACTTTATTATTTTACCCTCATGTGGAAGATGGTCCATAATGATCTATATGAAGTTACATCCAAAAAAAGGAAAGGCTTTTACTCAAAACCTCAGATCCTTTACCTTCATTTGGCATTCATGTACCTTTATTTAAAACAGCGGCATTCTTGAGGTTATACACTATCTAAAATATAGAAAACAAGCTTCTCGGCGTTTCAAGATATATTTTTGAGATATTTTATATTTTAGATAGTGTATAACTTCAAGAACACCGCTGTTTTATCAAAGCTATCTACACTGGACCTCCGTGCCTATGTACCTTTGTTTGCCAATTGAATGTTGTTATCTTGTCTAGTACTGTATTAAAGTAATAATGTTAATCAGTCTGAGGCAAGTACTGGTGGAAATGTCTGCAATGAAACATATATCCTCTAAGAATAAAAAAAAATTTTGAAAGGAGGAAAATGAGGCAGGGGATGGTCTATATTAATATCATCCTATCTACTGTATATTTCTAGGAAACTGATGGCAAAAAATACCCTTGAAAGTGCTTAGAATAACCCAGTGTGTCTTGAATCTAGAATTTTCTTGGGTGTACCACATTTAGTTGACCTCACAGATGTGCAATGTCAGCTCCAGAAAAGAATAGTAGCTTATCTGGGCACTTACTTCATCTTGCTCACATTTATAAGTGAAAAATGAACAAGAGTAGTCTGAACGCACAGCAAGCACTGAACTGGTGTGATTTAGATTAACTGTATTGATCTGACGAATCTTTCCTGGAAAACTAAAATAGTCTTTTCCAGGAAGTAACTTGGCCACCAATCCACCATCATGGTCCGAACAGAGCTCCAAGTGACTTGCCGTAAATTTATCCATTAATTCGCCGCAGGGGTAGGCCAAAACTATGGTCGGATCTCCACTGGATATATTCGTCTGATGAACGAGACAATTTCCGTAATATTTCCCTGCCAACTCAAATCTATCTTCCTCAAATGACTCCAGAAGTAAGTCATCAAGTACTTCCACTGGGATTTCGCAGAATTTGTCATCAAATCTTCCCAAGAACGAGCGCAAAGAACGTCTGTTACGATTGCCAGTGTAATTCTTCCTTGATAAACTACTGACTTCCTTGCTAACCAAATCAGCAAGACTTCCGTATAAAATGTCGCCCCGATCGGTTCTAAAATTCGCTATATTTCGATGATAGGCAGAATTCCGTAACTGTGCTCGGTCAGTTTCTTCGATGTCAAATCTTCTGCAAACTTTGTTAGGCAAGCCAAGTGGTAATGTTGGCTTGTTGGCTCTTAGTTTGAGCCTGGTATTTTGCGTAATGTTTTTTGTTTGAGATATACATTTAACTGATGATTCTTCATCTCGATAAACATGAAGTTGACCTGGTTTACCGTAATCCAAGAGAAACTGCCGTAAGTCCACAGATGATGTGTAAGGAAAGTTAAAAGAAGAAAAGCAGTGATCAGACATGGCAAATCAATAGCAACCAGCTATTTAAATTGTAAAATATCGCTAAAATCCGAATAAATAATAAAATTTGTTATACTTTTTCTGAAAGCTGGTCTCGTCCGCCATTACAGGTTGCGAAGGAACTGGGTAAAAGTCGTAACCAGGCTATTGACTCCGAACACACGAGGAAACCAAGCTGAGAACAGTTAAGGATAGTTGGTTTTTCCACATCAGCTGGAGGTTTTCTAAACTCACTGGTGTGCAGCAGTTATTTGCAGACAACCAGGGAAGCATTCTTGAAGTGATCTTCATCACTTATTGTTAACATTAAGGTTTTTTAAGGTGCCATTCAACAATTAAAAACTTTCCAAAATGGCGGTAAGTTCTCTCTTGTGAATATGTTTGTGTGCGTAACACGTGCTTTCCAAAACGTTTGATGTATTATAATCGGAAAACTCTGCGAACCTTTGGTTCTTTTTACTTCTTTGGCTTCAGACTATGCCCTTGAATCCAAAGCCATTTTTGAATGGCCTGACGGGAAAACCAGTGATGGTGAAACTGAAATGGGGGATGGAATACAAGGGATATCTTGTTTCAGTCGATGGATACATGAATGTACAGGTTTGGCACTCATCTTCATCTCACTCAGCAGTGTGGGATAGCATTAATATTTGTTAGCATTTGTTACTGTCAGGTTAGGCCATTAGGGTTAGCAAAGGTTGACATTGGTTTAGGACGAATATTAAGGCCCAGCTCAAGATTCTAATATGAATAGCCATGACGGGATGAATCGGGACAAATAACAAAACATGTTAGTTTATAAAAGCTTTACTGACGTTTCGTTGCTGACGTGCAGCATTTTCAAAGCGAAATACATGATGAATAAGGTAATGATATTAAATTGATTTAAGTTAGCATTGAGGTTAGAAACAATTGTCACCCAACAATTTGAAAAAGCAAAAAATGAAGTAAGCCTGAAGTGCCACATCTTGTAAGTCCAAGATGTGAATTAAAGAAGAAGAAGATAGATAAATCAAAGGTAGAACTTCAATATTGCTAATTCATCTTCAAACTTTAGTGTTTGTATCTGGGTTTGTTTTAGCATTACATTAGAGGTTGTGAGGTTAGGTAGTGCAAACTGTAAAAATTCAGTTAACTGGACAGTGTTCTAAGTAAGGTAAATTTGACAATGGCTGTGCCCCTCTTTTTTTTTTTTTTTTTTATTGCTTTTTGGGGTTTTTTTCTACTACCCCTGTGGTTGTTGCAACATCTGCTTGTTGTTTATTATGCTGTTTCACCTGAAAACTGTCTAGATTTTGCTTTCTGATAAGTTTAATGCCATAAGTATGATTCAAATTTGTCAGGTTTCTGTGTGATTAAAATGTGTGAACTTGATATACTGCAATGAGTGGTGGTTTCTGTTATTTCTCCCATAACATTAGTAGCTACCCCATGTTGTTGCAGATATTGAATCTCAAAACCTGTAATTGTATCATTAAATCTCAATGTTAGTTTCTTCTTTTACTCCATTTTTAGTTAGCCAATACTGAAGAGTACATAGATGGAGCTCTTACGGGTAACTTGGGAGAAGTTTTAATAAGGTATCATTGTTTTTAGAAATTATAGTTTACAATACTTGGTTATTGATTTTATTTGAACTTGTTACCTGTCAGTTGTTAAAACTTAAGTCTGATTGTTTAAGGGAGCTATCTGGGCTTCATGAAACTAATCATATTCATAATTATAATACTGTGTGGATGCAAATGTTCACTTTGCAAAGCAAGATAGGCCTGTATCCTACCTGGACCATTGTATTCTACTTTGTCTGCTTCTCTTTCATTGCATTCATCCTAGTTTCAGTGCATTGTCAGGTAACAATGTAGTGGATTTAAAAAATATAACTCTCATTATTTTGTTTCAAAGCATTATGAGGCCAACCTTCCTGATTATAAAACAAATAATGAACTCTAGAAATTATCACTTTTCTAATTACAGGATTTTCGGACTTAGCTTTGTGCTTTATTTCATTAAATTGTCAGCTGGTGATGGCTTCATGACTATCATGGTCCCTGCAAATGTTTTTGATATTTGAAAAGTTGTTTGAGCCTCTTATGTCTGTGTTCCATTACTTCATATTTTTACCCCTAACTTTTTAGATGTAATAATGTCCTCTACGTCCGTGGCATTGAAGAGGAGGAGGAAGATGGGGAAATGAGGGAGTGATATAAACTTTGACTATAAGTTAATTCACTATAAGTTAATTTAAACAACAAAACCAACTATTTTGTGTTGAGAGTGATATCGCTGTTGTGAAATCACCAGTACCTTGTGATATATGTGTACCATAATGCAAAAAGGACTGTGTGCATTTGTAGTAAACAAATAGAAACTTCCAGTCTGGAAGACAATTTAATCACTCAACCAAGAACCATAAATATTCATATATAATATTTATTAATTACTGGTATATTAGGGCTGGCAGCAGATACAGTGTGTTTCCACTGTCCACAACAGTGGTTTTTCAGCTTCTTGTCCAGGTGACTCTACAAGCAATTTCTAAAAAGCTCATAAACTTCTCTTTTACAGTACATGCTGCTGCCCTGGCCTCTATACTAGTTGCATCCCACCTGGGGAAAGATTGCATGTGAGAGCTACAACAATCAGGAATTCCTTACACATTTTGCTGTTCATTACCAGGAAATATACTATCATTAATGCCCACCTTAAACTCATTAATGCAAAAATACATTCATTTTATTCAGTCCAAGTTCATTAGTGTAGATACACAATCATTTGCATCAAAGAGCATTCCAAAGTGTCAACAGAGGACCATTAACACCATTCTACTTAACAATTAGATTATTCGCTCTCGATTTCTATGAGGTGATAGTTGACGAGGGCGAAGCCAGAGTCAACTATCACCTCATAGAAATCTCGAGTGAATAATCTAATTGTTTTAGTAGAAACACTTAGGAAAGAACATTTTTTGTCTTCTCTGGGATTGCACTTTCAAGTAGGCAATCTATTTCGTCTTCAGAAACTTCACAAAAATGAGAGGAGGAAGCCATTTTTGCTACTCACTATCTATCGACGAATAGGTAGCAAGTAGTGTAGCCAATCAGAATGCAGCATTTGCAATAGTACTCGACTAAGTTTCTACTAATATGTGTTAGGGATAATAAAATTTCAATTAGGCAACATGTTTCTCCTGCATAATTGAAATTTTGTCACTAATGTATAGTAGAATGGTGTTAATGGTTGTCTGTTGGTATTATAGAGTGCACTTCCATACAAATGGTTGTGTATCTGTTCTAATGAATGTCGATTGAATAAAATGAATGTATTTTTGTGTTAATGAGTTTGAGGGGGGCATTAATGGTACATGTAGTATATTTTCTGGTAATGAACAGCAAAAGGTGTATTATAACAACTCAAGAACTGTTGAATGTACAGCAACTATTACTGTAGAGTATATTTAACAGGTTTTGGTAAATGACAAGGATAGAAGAAAAATGCATGCAAATGGTCTTGCAATCCTCCTGGAAGTGCTCTGCAACACCTCCAAGTGGGTTGCAACTTCCCAGTTGAGTGACACTGGTTTACACATTTGACATTGTTTGCCAAGTTATGGTTTCACCATTCAGATGATTTCAACAGTAAATTAATTTAATATTTCCAAATATGTGAAGTAATACTTGGGGGGGGGGGAGGAGGGGGATGTTTTATTGTTTTGTTACAATAGTATGGCACATTTGATCATAGTTTATGAAAACAAGTTTTCCATAGAATTGTTTCCAGGTTTTAAATTGTACTTTTGTGATATCTTTTATCTTTTTATTATAAGTTGCTATGCAGTTCACTGCAGTCATTTAAAGCTTTTTTGTTGGACAAACATAATTCATGTCAGTTTTTTATGTAAAAAAATATTGAAGTTCTTCCTCTTCTTTTGACTGCTTGTTGTCTGAGTCTTTTTCTTTCTTTTTTGTTTGTGGAGGCTCAGAACGTGGCATAAGCTTTCGGCCAGTCTAAAATGTAAAGAATTTAATTCTTTTTATTTGAAAGTACATTACAAATTTACAGATGTTAACAAAAGTAGTAACTTGAGAAATTAGAAAAGAAATATTGCATAAAAAAATGTCATTTAATTAACAACCACAGATTGTGATAATGAATTGATCTGATTTATAACTTTTCATGTGATAAGTTTAAAGTTAAATTTAAAATTGTAATTTTAATTTAGATTTGAAATTTTAAAACTAATTTTTAAATAATTTTTTCCTTTACCATGGTAACCAAATTTATATCTTGAAAGTCCCATATAGAATCATAAATCAGACATTTCTTCAATAATTAACTTATTTCAGAGAAACTTCATGAAAAAATTCTCCCTTATTAATTGTATGCAATGAACTAAAGGCAACTATTTGTTTTGAAATTGCAGCATGATACTATGAAATTTCTGGGTACAGTTCACACTTTGTTACAATTTTGAGACTCTGAATGTCTAAGATTGGACTTAAAATCCTTGATGTCCTGAATGCTATCCAGATGCTTTAACCAAGTGATTAGTTATTAATCAGGGTTAGATACCATAAGTAACCTTCACATGTCATCTAAACTGAAGTGCTTTAGTGCTTGAAGTGTCTGGCTAGCATTCAGAAGGTAAAAGATTTGAGACCTGCATGAAAAGTTTTCCTGAATTTTAAAATCTTTACACAGCTTGAACAGCAATACAAAAAACTTTAAAGATAGTGATAAAAATCTGCCTACAAAATTCCCTTTCACTATTAAAATATAATCACTAGTTACATCATAACATGCCTTTTTCTTAGGGTCTGCTTGAGCCCTTTCCAAAGCTCGCTTGACTCTTTCTTCCTGGTGGAGCCGTTGTGCTTCCAACTTTTCTTCCCTTAATCTAAGCCGCCTCTCTTTCTCTTTTGCCTGTGATGAGACAAAAAAAAAATATAGTACTTCATGATGTATGAAAAGCTACAATTTTGTCCTAGCATATCAAGGATTTTTATCAAAATTAAATGTTAAATGCTCTTGCCAATAGTTGAAATACAAATTTTTACCTTTTCTGCCATTTCCACTTTTTCTGGTGGCATCATTTCAATTTGTTCAAATAATTCTTCCAAGCGATTTTCAATGTTTGTCAACATTTGGAGAGTACTGAAGTAAGAAGACATTCCTCATCAGTCATGGATCTTTGTGGCACTTATGATATTTTTTCACACAGATTTTTATTTATAAATGCCTCTCTTACCTTATGTTAGCTTCATTATCTCCTATTGCATGCCGATAGACCTCCTCTACTTTCTTATTTAGAGCTTTGAGCATTTGTTCCTGCAAACAACACCAGGTTCACTGTATTAAAATGTAACCACTTTTTGTTAATAGATTCTCCATTTTTATAATTACCTGGTCTTCTGCTTTAAATTCTCCATATGAAAACATTCTGTTAAACAAGAAATTTAACCCTTAAGTCTTTTAACCTTTTATCCAACCTCCAAACAATTAGATTTTTTGTCAAAAAGCAAGACAGAGTCAAGTCAGTTTTTAAGTTCAAAATGTTTTAACATTGGGTAAGACCCTCTTTCTGGGGAGCTATATGGCATTTGAAATGACTGAGTATTTTTTAGTACACCATGCACTTGTGATTGCCCTTGTTTTTGTTGTTACTAAGTTTGTGAAATTTCACTCAGTTAAATTAGCATTTACTTGGCTCTTTTAATTAACGCTTACTTTGACTTCATCTCGAGATCTGCTGCCTTCTCTTGCTCTTTTCTAATAGCATTCTTAAGTACATTTATTTGCTGTTTAAGTACCTCTGTTTCTTTATCCCTACAAAAAAATTGGTAAATGATGTTCAATAAGCTACTCACATGATTTTACTCAGGCAAGTTGCTTCTGGGCATATGGACTCAAGAGAAGATCTATTCAAAAAAGCAGTTACTTTTTAATTCAAACTAGATATACTGAGCAGGGCTGTAAAAGTGCTGTAAGTGGAAAACATTTATCTGTCCTCACATTTCATTACTCCTTGTACTACATCTTTGGAGATAGTGTGAATGATAAATGGTTCATAAACATGTCGTTATCTCAAAGTCAAAAGCACATTTTTTTATTCTTTAAAACTGTTTTGAATAACTGCTCCCAGGATACTACTTTTGATCAATGTCTAACATTGTGTATACCATAATTATACCAAGTACTTGTAATGTTAAAAAAATATATATATATAAAATAGGAACTCACATTCTAGTCTTGGTTTGTTCTATGGTTTGTTTAAGTTCCTCAAGTGCTTCCTCTGTTTCCTGACTGTTTTGAATCAAGGATAAATTTTGCTCCTCTAATTCCATAAATATGTCCAAAAGTTCTTGGGGGTCTTTGAAGTATAATTCAGGATCCTAAACAGAAACGTTATATAATTGTTAAACTTTGTACCCACAAAACATCAGGAACACTACTTCAAAGCAAATACTGATAATTACAATCAAACAGTGAACAAAACTTCTTAAAAAATTGGCTATGACTGTTGATACTGTATAGTGTACTGCAAGAATGTTAAAAAATATTAAACATGAACAACCAGTCTGTAAAGAAAATGTGATAAATAATCATATTAGTAACTAAATCTACTTGATAAATTTGAGAAATAGTAAAGAACTATATTACTGGATGCTAATATTTCAACTGGACATTCACCTCATCACTGCTGTCATCTTCAGACTCAGTATATGACATAGTTATTGTGGACTTCTCACTGGCACTTCCTGTTCTTGTGTTTGTCCTTAAAAAGGCAAAGTCAAATCTATTGCAATAAACCAAGTATGCAGTAATCAGCAGTCCTGTGGACAAGGACATTTTCATTAGTTGCTGATATGCACTTGAGCAAAAGCTTCATGAAGAGGAAAGACTTAAGTAACATCTACTAACAGAGTACAAAAATGGGCCCTGTCATGTGTCTGAAGTTTGAAAAAGGCATTAATATAGCCCCCATTAGAGATCTGCCCCTGTGATGGTTCTCCCTATGACAGTGTTTTGGGCCTTAAGCTTCATTTAGTCCATCAAATTTGATAAAACGTTTTATTTTTTCTTTAGATAGTATTATTTCTTTAGATAGATACTTCAGGGATCTTCTTGATAATGTTTAACTAAATGTTAATGCTGTGGAATGCCAATGTTTTACACAAGGAAATATTTGTTTGAAACAACCACTCCACCTTTGCAACTAATAGCTTCAAAATTAACAATAAAATAATTTTTATTGGGACACTTACCTGTGAGAGGTAGCTGAACCATTTAATGGTTTAATCTAAATGACAAAAAATTGAAAAATTTAATTATATGAGAAATAATAATTTATGGCATATGCAACATGCAGGAAAGAGTCAGCTGTGAATGACTAAAAATCGTAAAGTGCATGCAAACATTACAGAACTATGGCTGCAAGTACTATTACCTTGCTTTCCCTCCTGCCTGTTTTGCTAATTTTTCTTTCTGTTACTCCATTGTGAGATCCTTAAAGAGACAAAAAATTAGTGTCAGCTTCTGAAAATGAAGCACTTTTTATCTGGAATTTGCAACTCTGTTACAAAATTGGTACCACTATAGCACAGTAAGAAATTTACCTTTTGTCTTTGAGGGAACTTCAGAATACTTATCTTTTTGTCTCTAAATAAAGGCATTAATGGCATTTAAAAGTCAACATTTTTTTCCCACCACAATTTACCATTTAAGCTCAGATCCAAAGGTCATGAAGTAACCTGCCTTTTTCTCAATTCTCTCTCTCCACATCTGCTCTTTAAATTCCTATAACCATCCAAATCATTGAGTACAATTAACTTTCGTAACGATGATTTATACAGTATGTGGTGACAGAAACTACTTGAATGTAAAAAGTTAGTTATATAGCACAATCTGTTATATACACCTCATCAGTTCACAGATGATCACTATAAGCTTCCATCCTATTTACTGAAAATTTAATCAGAGCATGAAACTGGTGGATGCTCAGATGAAGATGAGAGTTGACTGGACAAAAGTTTAGGTGACCATAAATTTAAAGGGTATTGTATATTTTCATTGTTATTCATCCCTTTAAAGAATTAAAATTTAATTTACAATATTTTTTAGCATCCTTTGCAGTTTTTATCCTAAGAGTATTGCAATCTATTAGACAGAGCAACTTAACTAAGACTGCTTGCTGAGAGATTTAATAATATTGTACAACTATTATAGCGAGACTTTTTACTCATATTCAAACATTATATGGAGATGCTTTACTTGGGTACATCAGCTATACTAAAGCTTTTAACTGACTGAGGTATATTGATTATGCTATGCTACATTAAGTTGTGAGTAATACCAATATTGTACATCTCAAGACATGTCTACATTCTTTAACAGTCATGTGTTATCCCTGGCTCCTTGCCAGCTGAACCCCTTAGCAGGAAACTTCCGGGCTACTTAACTGCTACTGAACTTGGTATTACAGTGTGAGATTTTAAAACTTACAGTAGGGGTTAGGGCATCAAGGAATTGTTTGTATAACATGTATTCTTTTAGAGTATCTTCATTTTTGGATATTTCACTAAACAGAGAAAGAGAAATTCAAATAAAAGTAATGTAAAAAGTAAGTGTTGCAACTGATGTATCTTTTAATCCTTGGACATCCACCTCTGCAGGTTAAATCAACCTGCCTTTGTCCAAAGTACTATAAATTCTAAAGGGCAACCATTGATACAAAAGAGTTGAATATTTGAAATATTAGGTGATAAAATGCTGTAATATAGGTTGCAAGCAACATGTCAGAGTGAGAAAGAGAGATTTATAATTTGAAATGTCTGCCCTGATTGGCATTTTTTAAAATATTTATTTGGTTTGCTATCTTTGACTTAACTAATAAAGATACTCTGATTACCATGTTGTTCTTTGTTCTGAGTGAAACTTCTAAAGTCTAAGTTCTCTCATCAGCACAAAAGTCCTGTTTGAATTTTCTTTCATCCATCTTATCTAGTAAGATTTGGACTATACACTGTATTTCAAATTCTGAGGGAGAAATAGTCCCCAATTTCCCTCAAGATCATGAGAGAAAGAGTCAGGGTCATATTAATAATTTTTATCCCTGGTGCAGGAAAGTGCTATAGACATTCAACTGTGTGCCTCCTCAAGTGAGACTTCACTAAGATCAAGGCTGTTCTGCTCATGCTCTTTGGGTCCTCAATAGAAAGTGAAGCCATGATAACACATTGTCAAGTTAGTGATAAATAGGACTCGTTCATATTTCATTTACTTCATTTAATCACAAATATTACTCAATGCTATGTTCTGACTTACAATAAATGTACATGAAAGTACACCATTGTTGGTCTTGTTGCTTTAATAATCATTATTAAATACCTTTTAATTGCCATCATTTGGGCATTTATCTTTTTTATTTCTGACACTTTTTCCAACTTCAGTTTTGTTTCATTTTCAGCTCTACATAAAATGAAGCATAGCAACATAGTGTAGTATGCACAATTCTTTAGATGCTAATGTGAAGAATAAATAAGTGTAATCATTAGGGGGAAAAAGCACATTCTGGAACAGAGCTAAATTGATTCATATATATAGTTTTTTTCTCATCCCTGTAAACCTACACTCTGAAGATGTTGCACGTGGCAACGAAACGTCGATAAACTTGTTTTAAAACTTTTTGACTTGCCTATTTCATTATGGCAATACACTTAAGAATTCTGAGCTGGGCTCTGATCTTTTTATTACGATTACGCTTTCTGCCTGGAAAATCAGCAGCCAAAATAAATTGAGTTCTGGGAGGTAGATTGCAAAGTATTTTCTTCTTTTAAACAGATAACTCATCTGCTTTAGTTTTTCAATGTTTTTTTGTTTTCAGTAAGTAAATTATTAGATGGTATGATTAACTGTGCATCTTTTTTTCATGGATTTTATCCCAGTGTTCTTGTACATACATCTTTATAGCATCGACAGAATTTTTATCATTTTCTTTCAAAAATTCATCAAACATTTGTGCATCTTCTTCAAGGTACTGCTCTGCCAGCTCTAACTTCTTCTCTTCTGCCTGAAATCCAAAGAATTGTATTTTAGCAATTTAAGTATGTATTGACAGAAGTTAAATTATGGCTAACAAATTAAATAAAAAAAAATTGACACCTGTGCGATCTCTTCCAGCTTCCTCATTTCATCTCGTTTCACTCCTAGAGAGTACTACATAAAAAAAAGGAGGCATTGTTGAGTTATGTTAAAAGGATTTGTAATTTTTAACAAAAACTTGTTCTTTAAGGCATAACAGTGTAGGACTTGAAGGTAGTTTTACCAAGCTGGAAATCAATAATTTCCCTCTTCACTAGGAAGTAGCTCAAAAATCCATTTTTTTACCTCCTAAGCTAATCACTATCATAGACTTACTGTATGTGTTTTCCTGCAGTAAGTTATTAGATCAACATTGCACATTACTAAAAGTCACCTGAACTAAAAACATCTCCCTCTTCTTTGCAATAAAATCAGCAAGATTCTCCTTTTCTACCTGGTGATCTGAAAGCAGTCACATATTTTGTAAGTTAGAAGGATAACCCTCCCTCCATGTTGTATATCATAAGGCAACTCCAGCACATAAACTCAAGATTTTCCAGCTGATTGGTATATAAGGTTAGCATTAAGCAAGTCTTATAAATGTTCACATTCAACATGGTCAAACACAAGTTTCCTCATCAAATCATAGGGATATTAAAACTCTTGAGCAGTATATTTGCTGTTTTTGGTTTAATCCTTTCTGGTCTGAGATGTCTCACCTTGATGAGTAAAATCATCTGGCATTAGCCAGAGTAAAATTAAAAAGTTGGGTTTGGACTGGAAAGGGTTGAATGTAATACATTTGGAATTGGAACATGATCCATAAAACTAAATTTAATTTTGAAAAGTGGCAGTAGTGTACTACATAAAACAAAGTATAATTTCAAAAAGTGGCAAGTGTGACGTTTAAGAACCTCTTGTGATTGCCATTGTAAATTGAGGATCATCTTTAACAATGCCATCCTCATCCTTTTCATCCATGTCGTCACTGTCATCAATGTCGTCAACAATCTTTCTCATGGCTGCTGACTTGGCATTTACCCTTGAGGCATATGTCGTCTTTTCGTGGACTTTTAGCTTCTGTTGTTCTTTTCGTTGCTACATCATTGTTTTTTAATCAAGACAAGGGATGAGTTTGATACATTTGGTTAAAATGATGGTTATGCAGTCATGAAGATCACATTAAAACTGAAATAGTTAAACCTGAAGTTAGACTTTCACCTTCTGTTTTTTATCTCTTTCCTTTTCACGTAGTGTAAAAATGTCATTGTCAACAGGAATTTTAAATGGGTTGTTTTTTGGATTGTAGACGTCTACAAAAGTAGAAACAATGCAATTTGATAAGGCTTTTTATCTAGCAAACTTGTCGATCTAGATTTATAATTTGGTTTATGATATACCTTCTTCGAAAAATTAACTTCAATATTGTCATGTTTAAATTAAAGAATGTGTGTTTAAGTGTTTTTGTTTTAATTTTAATTTAATTCAATAAATCAAGTACCTGATTTGGACTTTGCCTGGATAGTAACATGGGGATATGCAGGTGAAGTTGAAGTTGCTCCTGTAGAATAAGAATACTAAAATAGTCAAAATAAAGAGTTTCAAAGAACCTCTAACTCAGCTTTGAAACTCACCTGTTATACGCCAAACATCATTTCAAACATGAGACGTAGTACCATATCTTATCAAATACAGTTCATCATTAAACGATTCTCACCTGATGCAATTTCTCTATTTCGAGACGAGTCATGGGACTTTATAGTCCTTGATAGAACTGTAGATCTTGACAATGCGGACATCGTATCGGTGCAATATTATTTCTTTGTTTAATCTCTATAATTCAACTGAAATGGAACAAGAACTGCTTTTCACGGCTCAAATGGCAAGAACTTCTTTCAAGTTCTCCGCACTTTTTTCCGAAATCTGTATTCCTAAGACGACTAAGCAATAATTTTGCTCGAAATAAAGAGGTGAAGATGGCCACACGAATGCAAAAAGTATCCTTACCCCGGTGCTTTAATTACCATTCAAGACTGAAGAGTCAGGTTTGTTATTTTCGGTTGATAGATCCTCTTCCAACATGGCGATTGTATTGTTGTTATGACAACGGGTACGCCACGTGCGTGTAAATACACGCAGTTGTTACGACTCATTTAGGCATTTATCTATACTAAGGCAGTCAGTTTGGAAAAACCTGGGAAAAAAAGCTAATGGAAAAGTTCTTTCAGTGCAGATAAAGTGGTTTTTACCAACAGAATGGGTTCCTTTCCACTGTCTTCAAGTTTCGAACTTCATTTTTGTCACTAGTTAAAAATTTCTGTGAACGCCATTACGTATAATGTACATTTGTCTTCCATTGAGATTTCTGTGACTCTGATGATGATTGTGGAGTTGGATTCAGCACGTTGCCGTTAAAAATTAAAGTTTGGTGTTGGTGCTGTCAAATACCACAACTGATCTGAAATAAACTTAACAATAAATCTAATTTCTTCCCCTTCATTTTGCCCCATAGCAAATTACGTTTTTGAAGATGTTTTTTGTTCCTCATTATCTCTGGAGAAAATGCTAAAGATTGCTCAAAAACGAAGCAATGAATTATGTGTGAGTTATCACATGGTCTATAGTTGCCAAATGGGATGTATTTGTTGGAAGGATAGATCAGTGAGAAGAGACCTGAGCTCCTAGTGATGATATGGAAATCATAGTCTTCGCAGACGTTCTCAACGATATCAGTGGAAATCAACAATCGTCAAGTTAAACGGTTCATTGGTTTCGGGGTGAAACAAAGAGTGCGCAGGGGGGGGGGACAATCTCCTACAGACCCCGTTACTACGGGAAGTAATTTTGTCACGAAATATTGCAAAATTTTTTCGATAAAATCATGTCTGCCTTGCCACATACCGACAAAGGGAATGGGTTTTCTCAGGGTTATGGACATCTTACTGTATTGAGAACGAAAGGCAAAAAAACACCAGTAATTCTTTTGAAAATAAGACGGTTGTCGACTATTCCTCTTTATATGTTTTTATGAGAAAACCGGATGATAACCTTGAAAATTATTGACTGATGGTCAATGCTCTAAGAAAAATGCTCTCATTTATCAATGACAGCCATTAATTGCTGCTTTTTTGTCAGCATGTTTCAAACTCACACAATTCACCAAGAGACCACTGATTGCTGCCACGGAATAATGGCGTGAAAATCTGGTGTAAACGGATTAATTTTTTTCCAATGTCCACGAATTTCTTCTTATTTATAAGTTAAATTTACGGTATTGTGAATAACTGCAAGTAGATGGTGAATAACGCACGTTACCCTAAATCCCTAAATAGTCTTGGCTACTTGGCTTGTCACGTGACAATTATTAACCAATTACGTTACACCAAAAAAGAATCTCGTTAGCGCGTCGTGGTTGGAGGTGCTCGAATCTACCCAACATGATTCACATGTTAAAAACATCTCCGGGACGTGATGTTTTCTTCTCTTTTTTGTTCACTCTTGTTCTGGCTTTCGTTATACCTGGAGATGTCAAAGGAGGTTTTTGTGACGAGCTTTGCCTTGGTCGAGGTGGGTGTTATTTCATTGAAGAAAAACTCTACCCAACCTTTTTCTCTACCAAGTGCATTTGTGCCTTTGGATACAGTGGACGATGGTGCCAATATAAAGGTAAAGTCAAAAGTAAACCAGCGATTTTTACTTAATCCCTTCCAAGTTATTTCCTCTTTCAGCTATCTTAGGCTTGGAATTTCCTCCTCTCACCGATACGTGTGAACTTAAACTGTGCAGTAGATATGCCGAAGTAATGCAGTTCACTATCTACACAACCCAGAACTTTACTAACCAACAGATAAGTTGACCTTGTCCATAAATGACGCCTCATTTAATATTTTAATGGACTCTTGTTATTATATCAATTAGCCCATCGGGTTTCGTTCCCTTGTAAGATATATGAAAGATTTTTGCTCTCAAGTGAGGGGGAAAGGGACTTGTTGATTTGCGTACTGAAGAATTTCATTAAACTTTAGTGCAAGAAAAGACGATGTAGTAAAACAATATATACTCAAACCTCCACAGTAAAATTTGTTCTTACTGACTGGCGGTGCAGAGACGTTTTGAAAGCGTTTTATTTTCCCATCTACAACTGACTTCAGAGTCTTGTTTGTTCTTTTTTATAAGATGAGGAGAGCCAAACCGACGTTGAAGAAAGAAAATTTCCAAAAGGTATCGTATGCAAACTTTTTAGATCAGTAGTTCGTATTCACATTTACGTTAATTCACCTTAACGTTTTGAGACAGTCACGAATTTTCCCGCTAAAACTGATTTTCATATTTGTATTTTTATTTTGTTTCTACAGACGTGCCTGGAGCACCGAAGTTGTTGACGAAACTATCCGTCATTAGTTACAATCGCTCCTACACACTTACCTGGGAAAAACCCAGCGAATCCTCAGAGCATCCAGTTCCAGTTTTTTACTACGGCATCCGTTACCGGAAAGTTGGGAAGACAGTATGGAGACTTATAGACGAAATTCAAGCTGCTGAGAAACAAACGAAATACAGCTATGAGATTGAATCATTCGACTGGAATGTAAAATACGACATTGAAGTTTACGCTGGTAATACCTTTGGTGTCGGTAGTCCAGCTAATGGAACTATTGAGCGACCGAATGGTAAGTTGAGGTTTCTTTATAAATTTCTTTGACTTCGTCTTTTGTTTAAGGAATTTGAGAGTAATATGGAAAGAAAAATTGATAGAGGTATAGGGGAGATAGAGACTAAGGTAGCGATGTTGAGCGAATTGTGAAGATGGGGATGAAATAGGTGAATAAGATGGTAGAGGTGAAGGAAGTTTAGGTGGAGCAGAATGTGGAGGTGGAGGTAAAGATGGAGGTCGAGAAGGAAGTTGTGGTGTTGATGCTGGAGGAGGTCGTGGTCAATGTTTCAGATGGAGGTAAGAGGTATAGATAAAGATGGAGGTGGAGGAGGTGGTATAGACTGGATGATGAGGTGGAGGCCAATGTTTCAGATAAAGGTAAGAGGTGGAAGTGAAGATGGAGGAAAGGGAAGTGGTGATGAGGTGAAGGTCAATGTCTCAGGAGTGTGGAAGTAGGAGGTAGATTGAAAACTGAAGGTGGAGGAGGTGGTAGTGGAGATTGAGGGAGAGGTCGTAGATGGAGGCAGGAAGTGGAAGTAAAGATGGTGGCGGAGAAGGAACTTGTGGTGCAGCTGGAAGAGGAGTTCGATGTCGAGGTACAAGTGAAGTTAGGTGGTGCAGGTAAAGATGGAGGGAAGATAAGGGGTAGAGATAAAGATGGCGCTGGATGTGGCGGTATAAATAAAGGTGGAGATCAGAATTGAAATGACAATTGACGTAGATATGGACTTAGAAATTGAGATTGAAAGACAGATGAGATAAAGCTTATTTGAAGAGCGAACGATGGAGGGGATACTTCGATCAACATGATACAAGCGAGAGAATTGGTAATACGACATGGGGAAACCGAAGCCAATGTGTTTCAAAATCTGCAGCATGGTTTTTGCACAGAAAAGATCACTTCACGTTTGTAGAAAAGTGCGACATTAAATATTGATATAAACCTCACGAGTTTCGTGGATTTATTTTTAGTATCGTATCCTGAAATTATCAAAGTTAGCGAAGACAAAACTGGCTCGGACACTATTTGGGAAGATATGGAGCTCAATCTTTTCTGCATAGCCCACGGTAAACCAAGTCCAAAATATTCATGGTACTTGAATGGAAAACCACTCGGTGTGGAAAATTCGAACAGGATCAGGGTAAGAGACGGCAATCTGACCATATTTAAGCCGAGAGTTAACGATCATCAGGGCTTATATCGTTGTTTCGCTACAAATGTGTTGGGGACTGTCATGAGTCGTCTAATCCAAGTGAATATCACGCGTAAGTGTTGACCTTTGTTTACGTGTTTGTCCGTCTTACTATGTGTATTTCGTGCGCCATTCATCTGCTTAAATTTGTTTTTTTTTTATAGTTGTTGTTTTCGATTTTTGTACATTTCTCCTTCTGCCCTTCTTTACCTTTTTCTCTTTTGTTACAGATAAGTTTTTGTTGATTGTTTGTTTCTCGGCCCATCTGGTTTCCTTTCATTTTTCATTCTTTCATTCTTTCTCTCTTTCTCTCTTTCTTCCTTCCTTCCTTTTTTTGTACTTTAATATCCTGTTTAAAAAGATAATTAAATAAAATATGTTCAGGGCTCTAATCAAGTAACCTGAACACCTTTAACCAACGATACTAAATACAGTATATGCATATTAATTATTATAAATACAGTATACACATATTAATTAATTTATTAATTAATAGATTAATTCTTGATAACTCAAATGACTACGAGCTATTTTGGGATATAGTTTCTGACAATTTCCTAATTCAAATGGTCTTGCAACCTACAAGAGGAAACAATGTGCTTGACCTTGTTTAGACTAACAACAGCGATATGGTTTGCGATGTGGAGGTTGGCGAACCAATTTCGGATCGCAAAATCGTAACTTTCAAAGTTAACGTTCATCCGTATCACCGCAAATCATCTGAGAGAAAGTTTTATGATTTTAACAAAGCTGACTGGTCACGCTTGAATGAACTGTTTAAATGCATTCCATGGCATTGTGCGTTTCTATCTGATGATATAAACGAAATCTGGAATGCGTGGACGAACCTGTTTTTCATTGCAGTTGATGAGTGTATCCCAAAACAGAGAAAAAAGAGAAATCGCCGGGCTCCATGGATTTCCCCAGACATAATCAAACTTGTACGAAGAAAGAAAAGATTATACAAGAAAGCTGAGGATAGCAATAACGATGAGACGTGGTTAAAATACAAAAATACAAGTAACCTTTTTAAAGAAAGAATGCAACAAGGCCCGCTGGGAGTACCTAAATAACTTAGCAAATAATCTGCATGACAGAAACGAACATAAGCTTTTCTGGAATTACGTGAGGTCGAGACGCAAAGGAACAAATGATCTAATCGTTCTCAAGCTTGACAATGGCGACATTTTAACAAATGAAAGCGACATCGCTGAATCCATGAATGAATACTTTGCATCAGTTTTTACAAACGAGAATTTGGGCAACTTCCCATTATTTGACCAAGTTATTAAAGACACGGATCTCAGTTCTCTGCATTGCTCATCTAGGGACATTAGCAAGATTCTGAACGAACTTAAACCCCGCAAATCCCCTGGCCCGGATGGTATTCATCCTATGATCTTAAAAAATTGCTCTGAAACTTTGGCTCCATCACTATGCTACGTCTTCAACGCGTCCTTTATATCAGGCATGCTACCTTACGACTGGAAATAGGCTGATGTCACTCCTTTACACAAGGAAAGTGCTAAAAATATCCGCAAGAACTACCGTCCTGTCTCGTTAACATCGGTCGTGTGCAAAGTGTGCGAAATGATAGACAGCATCTTGTTCAGTTTTGGATAACAAATGATCTCTTCATTCCAGAGCAGTTTGGCTTCCTAAAGGGGAGATCTTGTTTATCCCAATTACTATCCTCATTCCATGATTGGTCCCGGGAGCGAAATAGAGGTCTCACAAGTGATGTCGTCTTTTTAGGTCTCTCATAGGCATTTGATTCGGTGCCCCACGAGCGCCTTCTGACAAAGATACATGCTTATGGTATCCGAGGTTCACTACTGTCTTGGCTTAGATGTTTTTTAACAGATCAATACCAGCGAGTCGCCCTGCGGGGACATTATTCATCCTGGACTTCTGTTTTGTCTGGCGTACCCCAGGGAACAGTGTTGGATCCCATCTTATTTCTCATCTATATTAATGATATTTCAAGAAACATTACGTCACAAACCAAACTCTTTGCAGATGACATGAAAGTGTATAGAGTACTGAGGGATAGTAGGGACGATGTCGAAGAACTGCACAATGGCCTTACCCGATTGCAGTCTTGGAGCAATGATTGGCAACTGCAGTTTAACACCGACAAATGCGAAGTAATGCGCATTTCTAAAAAAAAATGACAATTAAGAGCCTCAATATTTTCTATGTGGGAACCAACTGAAATCTGTATCTAACGTTAAGAATATTGGAATTCATATCACATCAAATCTGTCATGGAGCCTGCAAGGCAACAAGTGTGCAAACAAGGCAAATAGTGTGCTTGGATTCATAAGTCGAACAGTAGACCCCAAAAACTCTGAGTTGTTCTCGAAATTGTACAAGAGTTTAGTACGTCCAATACTCGAGTATTGCTCTCCAGTGTAGTGTCCGCACCGTAAGAAGGACTCCACTATCTTAGAGAAAGTACAACGCAGAGCGTCTAAATATGCCCTTGGAAACATTGGCCGAGATATGTCGTATGAAGAACGCTTAAAGTTCCCTAATTGGCTAACTCTATATCAGAGAAGATTATTTTCTTCGCTTACCGAATGTTACACGACGGTTAACAGTCTTAACGGGCTCAGAGTTTTTCACGTTTGCACATGATTTCCGACCCCTAAGAGCTAACCATCGTTATAAACTTAAACCTGTGTCCGCAAAGCTAAATAGTTTTAAATATTCCTTTTTTGTACATATAGTTAATGATTGGAATAATTTGCCTAAAGATGTTGCGGAGGCAGAAAATCTGAACATTTTCAAGAACAGACTTAGACGTCATTTTATGAGTGTTATAGGCAATTTCTAAACTAATTAACTTTGTATTTTATACAGATGTAAATTTACGTTTTTAATTTTAGGAGACAAACTAGAAAGGGATAACCTCTTTTGTCTCCTTTTCACCTTTCAATTGATTTGTGAATTGTGAATAAACATGTATTATTATTATATTAAAAATCCTAAGTTCTAACAGATTTAAAAAGATTCTTTATATGAATCAAGCCAAATATAACTGCTTTTTGCATTCTTTTCAAAACACTCTCTACTAATTTGTCCTGTTGTAATAACTTATTTAGCAAAGTTTTTAAGCACTTTAAGTATCCTCCCAACGCATCCAGCAGCACGTTAATTTGGTAGACATCATAGCTCTTATCTTCTCTGGACCTCAACACGAACTTCCTGGTATTTGTCTTTTTTCTTTCTTGTCTTTCTTTTCCATGTTGGTAATCCATGGGCAGCTATTTTCAACAACAGCAACCATTTTTCTTTTATGATTGACATCCGGCCTATTTCCCTGTTCAACTGTTGTTGGGAGCTGAGGGCCAAAAGAGTAAATTGGAATGTCCCAGAAGACCTCCAAGTCATCAGTCTTCACAACCGGTTTAGGTTCCACATTAGTTCTTGGGGAGGTATCGTCTTAATAATGCTAAATTGTTGCAGTATTGTAAAATACAAACATTTAAGTACATTATTATGACGATAGAGGTATTCTGTCTGGGAAAATCGTCGACAACCAGTTAGAATGTGAGACAGTTTCAGGCTTTCTTCCATAAAGACGGCAGAGATTGGTGGTGACATCTTGCCCAAGTTTTAAACTATAGTACACAGGAGTTGGAATACGTTGTTAAACAATTTCCTCCATATCAGTTACAATATCCGTCGAACAGCCCTTCCAGCAATTCTTTCTTTCTTGCTTGCTTGCTTGCTTGCTTGCTTGCTTTCTTTCTTTCTTTCTTTCTTTCTTTCTTGCTACCTTTCTTTCTCCCTGTATTCCCTCCCTCCCTCCCTCCCTCCCTCCCTCCCTCCTTCCTTCCCTCCTTCCCTCCTTCCCTCCCTCCCTCCCTCCTTCCCTCCCTCCCTCCCTCCTTCCCTCCTTCCCTCCCTCCCTCCCTCCCTCCTTCCTTCCTTCCTTCCTTCCTTCCTTCCTTCCTTCCCTCCCTCCTTCCCTCCCTCATTCCTTCCTTCCCTTCTTCCTCCCTTCTTCTTCCCTTCCTCCTTTCGTTCCTTCCCCCTTTCGTTCCTTCCCCCTTTCGTTCCTTCCCCCTTTCCTTCTGTCCTTCCTCCATTTCTTCCTTCCTCCCTTTCTACCTTTCTTCCTTTCCTCCGTCTGTCCTCCCTTCCATCGTTTCTCCCTACTCATCGCTTACTTTGCCAATCCTCCCCATCGTCTATTCTCTTCACTTTCATTCCTTCCCTTCCCATTCCTTTCGTTCTTTCTATCCTTTCTTTCTTTGACTTGAAGATAATTTATAATAAAATGTAATACTGAGAAGAATTTACGAGCTGTGTTTATCAATCTTTAATATTGTTATTTTGGTCCGAGCAGCTCCAGCCAAATTCCTTTTCCCAAAGAACTATGAAAATGCACAACCTATCGTGAAGTATGTATATACTGGTGTCCAGGCACTCTTTCACTGCCCACGTCACACGGCAAGCCATCCGAAGCCAGCTTACAACTGGGGAAACCGAAACAATATGTCTTCTCAGAATTTTGATATAGCCATTTCAGATCGTGTATGGATTACACCAGAAGGAATGCTTGTTTTCCGAGTTTTTAAAAAAGAGGACATGGAGTTTATCAACACGAAAGGAGGCATCCGCTGTATAATAAGCAGAACGAATCCCACCAGACATGTACTGGCAATGTCTAATATTTTTGTGGTTCAAATAGAGGGTTAGTGAAGTGGTTGAATAACAGTTAGAGTTTTGGCTTTTAGTTGAAGAAATATTATTGTCCTATATCGAGCGCAGAGCTGCCAGCGAGAGGATGGCCTTAAGAGAGACATCTCCCTGATAAAGACATCTCTAAATGAGAGGTTTTTTAGTAAATCATAGGCCACCTGATTTGATCCTAACCAGGGTTTTCCCTCACATTGTCCTCTTGGGAGTCCTCACGACCCCTTTTACCTAAAATTGAGGGTCCAAGGGAGAAAAGTGGGAGTCCTGAGGTTTTAATGTTTCCGCCATATTGTTTCAGCGCAAGGACGCCTCTGTCACTGAATCACTCCCCAGTCTTTTCTACGACCTTGAAATCCAAGAAATGGTGTCCAACGCGTTTCTGATCTCAAGTTATTCACACAACCGAGAGCGATTTGAGAGCAAGAACGGAGTTTAGACTGTATTAATAAAGGATTCACGAGACAGGATTAGATTCCAAAGCTTTTCCATTATTCTGTAGCACGGATTATTTCAGTCTATTCAGTCTCGGTCAAACTATCGTCACCGGTCGCACTTTCTAGTTTATTGCTATTTAGAAAACTGCTCAAACATTTTCGCTACATTTTCTTTCGTCATTTGACACTTGGTATGCGGCAAAACTTTAATTTACTGATACCTCAGAGAAACATTGTGTTTAATAGCCCCACAAGACTGCCGTTGTTATCCTCAAATTGTACTGGTATAACGATGAAGATCTCGGTCTGTTTCGCTTGGTAAAGTTAAATAAATGTCTAATATTCACTTTTGGATGTATGTTTTTGCGGTAAATGCTTGTGGCATGCCCAGTTTTGAAATCGTACGTTTTAGCATGGATTCATTTTAACTAATATTTTTAGCTTTGTTACTTTTTGAAGAACTTACATGATTTAATTTCCCTTCCCTTCCCTTCATTTCCTTATCCCTTCCCTTCCCTTCTCTTCTTTTCCTTTTCCTCCCCTTCTCTTCCCTTGCTTTCCTTCTCTTCCTTCCCTTTCCTTTCTTTTCTTTCCCATCCCTTTCCTTCCCATCCCATCCCTTTCCTTCCCTTCCCTTTCCTTTTCTTCCCTTCTTTTCCCTTCCCTTCCCTTTTCTTTTCCTTCACTTCCCTTCCTTTCCTTTCCTTTCCTTCCCCTTCCTTTATTTTCCTTCCCCTTCCTTCCCTTTCCTTCCCTTTCCTTCTCTTCCTTTTCCTTCCGTATCTTTTCCTTCCCTTTCCTTCTCTTCCCTTTCCTTCCTTTTCCTTTTCCTTCCCTTTCCTTCCCTTTCCTTCCCTTTCCTTCCCTTCTCTTCCCTTCCTTTTCCTCCCTTTCCCTTTCCTTTTCTTCCTTTCCCTTCCTTTTCCTTTCCTTCCTTTTCCATTCTTTCCCATCCTTTCCCTTTCTTTCCCATTTATTCCCTTTCATCCATCCTCCCTTCCATTGCCTTCAACTGACTTTACATTCCACACTTTATTTTATTCTACTTTATCTCACTTCATTTTTTTCTCCAGTCCACTTCACGTCGTACTAATTGTCCTTTTCCTTAATTTCCTTTCTTTGTCTTACAGATAATTATCCGTGGCCAACTAAACGTATTGGTTTGTATTTTCTTGACAAACCACGTAACCCGACTTTCAAATACAGTGGGGAATCTGTGCGCTTCTATTGTTCTGCTTTGTGCAAAACCAGGTACGATATAATGAAAACAGTTACTAATGTGTATCCTTCATTACTGCAAAAATGAGGTGTTGAGCATTAAAAGTTAAATTAGTTATTAGTGTAAATATATAATGTAGTTTGTTAGAACTCGTAGTAAGGTCCGTGTGCCAACAGAACGATCAAAATCCTGCAGTATCGCTTGCTGACGTAAAGTAATTTTTTAGAAACTAGTATGCTTTTGGAGGTATATTATTGAGAAAGAAAAGAGGACTAGTTATCTTGTAAGTCTACGAATGGATGCCAAAATTTAAACACAGTTTTTAAATACGTAGATACTATGGTGATTGGTAATTTAAGATAAAGTAGGAGAAGATGAAGAGTAATATACGCTTTAAAGAGGTATACACAGTTACCAAAGACTGTTGGACGGTTTAGTTCTTAAAAGAACTGTATGAAACTTAAAGAGGCAAAATTCTACGTAAAGAATAAGCCTAAAGAATTACAAAAAAGCAATTTCTAACACGATACCAATGTTTGTAATTTAGGGGTAAATTGACGATACGTTGGTCGTTCAGCAAACCTCGTATTTATGGAGTAAAAAAGCTTCTGGGCGAAATTAGGATTTCAGAATTTGGACGTGTCTTGGAGCTTAAAAATTTGCAAAAACGTGATTCGATGCGTATCATCTGCACAGCTTCTAACGTCAATACTTCTGGAGAGGAAAGAACTCAGAGAATAACTTCCGTCACTTTTCTGAAAGGTAAATTAGAAAATTTGTTATTTCATGGCTGTGGCAGTGAGCGGTCCGAATACAGAAATCCGGCAATTTGACTGGTTCATAAGCGGTCGGATATTTTCCGTATTGCCCGTTCAGAGGGTATTTAAAAAAGCCTTCCTCATGATGAGTAAAAATTAAAATTCTTGACAAAATATGAATTGTAAGTGTGTTACGAACTCTCAGGAAAGGAAAAGTAACCATGTAGAGTGAAGTTAGTGAAGAAATTTTATTATGAAATGACCACGGAAGTGAAAGTCTTTACTTAAATTTCTCTACCTTTGTACTTGTCAATTATATTTCAGTAAAGCCATATGATAAACTACTTACTGACCTTGTTTGTTCGGTCTGTGCTAGTGAAATATCGGACCTCTGTTTGCATGGACCTCCACTCGCTGCGCTCGTCTTGGTCCGTACTTAAAAAAACATCTGTCCGATATTTCACTAGTACAGACCTCACGCTCGGTCAATACTAAGTATTATTTATGTAATATCTGACCTATAAGAACGTGGAAGCTTTAAATCAATTCTTTCCTTATAGATTTGTCGGCATTCAGACCATTTTTTGAATTATCAAATTACTTTTTTTTTCAGCTCGGTGAGGAATCGTTAGACCTTGCGCCAAAAGGTCTAAATTAAAAAAATAGTAAAAATTTAAAAAAATTGAAGCTTGTTTTTGTTTAGAGCAGGTTAATCTACTTGACTCTAAATTTTTAGAGAATTGTGATAAACCTGTTTTCAACGTTAGCCTTTTGGATACGGAACGGAAGAAATTAGAGAGGGAATCACTTTCCTCACTCATGCTAACCAAAGCATTTTTTACAGTCTTTAAGCCAATTATAACCATGTCAAGACAAATATGTTGCCTAACTGAAATTTTGTTATTCCTAATATATAGTAGAATGGTGAAAATGGTCGTCTGTTGGCGTTGTATAATTCCCTTTGATGCGAATGATTGTGTATCTACGCTAGTGAATGTCGATTGAATAAAATGAATGTATTTTTGCGTTAATGAGTTTGAAGTTGGTGTTAATGATAGTATATTTTCTGGTAATGAACAGCAAAAAGCGTATTTCTTTTGTGTAGTGATGGACAGATACATCCCTCGTCTTGATTACTTCCCACCAAAGGAGATTTCTGTCTATTGGGCATCTTTCTTGACTCTTTATTGTAATGACTCTGCTACAACATCCACAGAATCAGCTGTCACCAGATGGTACTTTAATGGCCATCTATTAAAAAGGTAAGGCTGCTTGTGTCTTTCTATGGGTAAAACGAGAAGGAGCGTAAAATATTTAGAAATTAGTGTGGCATAAAATGGTTAAGTGCGCTGTTAGAAGGAGTGATCCCATTGCTGCTAATTGCAATTACAAGCTGTAACTCATCAGACCATTTTATTTTCCAAGAAACCCTTGCGAAACCACACCACACCTGGCCCTAAACCACACCAAACCAGGAACCACACTTGGCCTGGCAATCCCCCCCCCCATCCACCCTCTTTTTAAAAATCCTATATCCGTCCCTGGAGCTCGTCTGGAATCAGCTACCATTTGGTTGGTGGTTGGTAGTATCTGTAACATTAACTGAAGAGCTGAAGAAGTATTAGTTTGACATAAGCCAGTAAATGATCTTTATCACTTCCCATCCATTCCGAATGTTTAGAAGTTTACAGTTCATTCATTGACTGTTACGTGCATGTTGTTGCCCTCGGCAGATAGCTTTATTTGGGTACATCATGATTATTTTAGATACATTTCGGGAAACTTGATTTTCAGAATTTTACAGTGAAGCCCAACCTATCATAGAAAATTTCAAAGATTTTTATCTCCTCCCAAACTTCGTGCAGGTCAAGATCCGCCAGTGTCAATGTTTAGTACTTTTTTTTTCCTTTTTTAAGTTCTCGTCTTGGGAGTTGTTGGGAGTTTTATGTTCTTGTCTGTTTACCATTTTATATGAAGTAAAAAGGGTAGAGGTATGAAACTGTCTACGCATCACGACCTTCCGG
Organism: Heliopora coerulea; assembly: GCA_030142905.1. Classification (NCBI taxonomy): domain Eukaryota; kingdom Metazoa; phylum Cnidaria; class Anthozoa; order Scleralcyonacea; family Helioporidae; genus Heliopora; species Heliopora coerulea. The sequence goes on along the minus strand of JASJOG010000113.1, from coordinate 727,046 downwards.
GATGTGGTCGAAAATTAGTCCACAACATCTCTCGTGATCATTTAAAGTTCTTAGTTATACTGAAATTATTCTGAAGATATGGCAAAAATTGCCCAATTAATTTGAGTTGTGCTCTGAAACATTACAGATTTTCCACCTTACAATTCAAACATATCGAACGTATGTACAGCCAGTATGGAGAGGCCCTTGACATGGATGTGCAAAGTTTTCTGGCCGTGAACCAAACTAGCTTTTAACAATTTTGTTCGCCAAGTTATCAAGGTTTAACCCTTTAGGGTCAGCGTCTTGCATACGGGACGACAAGAACAAGTGAAAGAACAAAGCGAAAACAATGAAAGAACAATGAACAAAAGAAAACGAATTCAGCCTTTAACTCTTTTCCGGCGGCATAAGACTTCTATTATTTTAATCTGGCTAACGCCAGACTATTTTACTTGTCAAGAGGAGAGCTCCCGAATTGAAAGAGTTAAAGGGTTGAACCAATTTTGTAGACAGATGTGAAGAGGAGCAAGATGGCAGGTTCTGAAGGCTGTTGTTGTCATTGCTGTGACTTTTTCTTTATACCTTTTTCAGCGACATTAATTTTCAACATGTGGTTATTGGAAAGTTAAACTATACGCTGCTTGGGACTGATTTACAATTTCTGACATCACGCGATTACAGCGGCATATACCAATGTGATGTGACTACGAAGTCTGGAAGTGTGACAGTTTCTGGATATGTGGATGTCAGAGGTTAGTAGATTGCAATAATATTTTATTTAAAACTAAAAAATAACTTCAATTTGAATAAATTCATAAGAATGTTCATTCCGGGAACGAGCGATGCGACCGAGAAAAAACCCCCAAAACGACGTTTTCTGTTTTTGTATTGTTATCTCAAGTTGTTCACGTTCGGTGCGCATTGGTTTGATGTGGAAGGCGACATGGGGGCAGCCATGCAGGTGAAAAACACGGGTGGGAAGAAGTTGTATTGAATCTTTATTTTTCATGGACGTTCAATTCTAAAGAATATGCAGGCCTACCGACATTGTCTTCTACTTACTAAGGATAAAAAAGAAAAATGTCAAAAAATCCGAAATTTGGGTGAAGTTTTTCACAATAGATTGCGTGTTTTGTTGCATAGGGGACTGGGATGACCCGCAAATTGACCCACATGTCAGCCCCCATGATGGCTTCAAAATACAGTTTGCAAGTGTCGTTCCAGTCTTTTTACAATTCAATGTTTTTAACCGTCAGAGTACCGATGGCAAGTATGTTTTTGAACAGGTTCAATAAAGAGGTTTTGACTCATGTTTAAAGTTAGAGGTGGGCGGAATGTGGGTAACTGTGACGACTTGACCTAACTTTGAACTTTGTCACCGTTTTTTGGCCTAGATATAACGCTTTTTATTTTTTTTTTTTGAATACACCGAACTATTCATTCATAATATCTTTTTACTCTTATCTTGGAGCCAAAAATCCGAAGTAACAACTACTTTTAAATATTTGTTTCTCTTTCTTACCCATCCATTATTAATGAGTCTTTTAATTAATTGCAGACGCTGAAAACAACGAAGTCGTTGAAGATGGGACTGTTGTTATAATCGGTCTTGCAACCAAATCCTATTACACGTATTGCCTTCCGGAGATTCGTGCTGACTTTTTTATGTTATCTCCTGGTCAGTGGCACATGACACCAAGAAAGTCAAAAGCGTTATACCTTGAACAGACTTATTCACAACGTATCTGCTGCAAAACTGGAACTCGTCAGTATCATTTCCTACGGTATTTTAATATGACCAGGAAGAAGCAAGCTGGTGAGACAATATCACAACTACCTGGTTTTTCTCGGCAGTTGTGAAAAAAATACTTATTAAAATAATAAATAAAATATGTTATAAATATGTATGAATAAGTAAATAAATGAATGCATACATAAATAAGGTAGTACATAAGTAAAGCAATAAATAAAATAAAGAAATAAAGAAATAAAGAAATGATTAAACAAATAAAAGGAATGAATGAATCAATTAGTAAATTAATACGCAAACAATTACGAAATAAAAAATAAGTAAATTAGCTAAGTAATTAAATCAATGATTAACCAAGTAAATGAGTTAAAAAGAAAAAATAAACTGAGTTGTGTTCGGTAGTTAAATATCTTTTAGAATTCAATTTTCGGTTTTGAAGTTCATATCATTGTGATCTCGGATAAATTATCTGCAAAGATGCGTCAGCGTTTTTTGCTATGTTCTGTATCTCGGATTTTATCATGTTGTGAATTGTGAAAGTGTGGAATTTGTTGTAACTTGATGCAAACCATTTGAAAGAAATTGAACAAAAGCACATTTAATGACAAAAATTAAAGAACAGCAAAAAAAAAAATTTAAAAAAAAAATTTAAAAAAAAAATGAAAAAAAAAAAATGCGAAAAACATGCTGGGCCTTAAGTTTAGTCATTAAGCTACGATTTCCACCTGATTCGCCAACAGTTGATGTTTTAAGAGCTATTTTCAAGGGAGATTCTTCTTGCGATTTTTCTCATCCTGAAGTATGCGATTGAGTAAACAACTCACCAAATTATTGTATCTTATATATTGTTTGAGGCTTTGCATAGTGGAAAGTGTTGGGGTTTTTTTTAGTTAAAAATTTGACTTTGTGGGTTACGCCATGAGCGATTTTTTTATCTGAGCTTTCGGTCCATGAGCTCGTGCCGTCGTCAGAGAAATCGAGAACGTTTTGTGACGTTGTTACAGTATAGCTTCTCAAAAATGATCCGAAAGTCATTCCACTCGATCGCATGTGTCAAGAGGCTAAAAATCGCAGCCAAAAACCGTTCGTGTAAACAGCCCTTTGAAAGTACATTTGAAAAATTGCCAACGCATCGATGTTGGAAGTCGTGTCCCGTAACTGACAGGAATTTCCACAAAAACTACCGAACAGTTGCGAAGTTGTCACGAAAATTACGATTTAGGCGAAGTATTCAGCAGATCAGAAGCGTTTGAAAATGCTTTGGCGTGGCGGCACGGCTGAGTAATAAGAAATAAGTTTCTTTTTCACGTTCGCAGATTTAAATTCTAGCTCATTTTGACTTAAAGAAAAACGATTTACTTGCTTCAAAATTGTAAACTAGAATCTTTTACTTTCAGTAGTTTTCCTGTTACTGCTAAACTAAACATAATCTTTCAAGTCGTTCTGTTTATGGTGTGACTTTAAGCCTGGTTCACACGAGCAACATAACCATAAAGGCAAGATCAAGACGAAAACAAAGCATGACGCATCCTCTGGGACTTGCGAAGACAAAGCAACAAGAATTTTTCTTTGCTTCGTCATTTGTTCGTCTCTTGACTTATGGTTGGACTATGATCTTATGTTTATGTCAATAACAATCCTTATGTCCGAGGCTTGACTTCATTCCTTTGTTTTGCCTTTTGTTTTGTCCCTATGCTTATGCTAACGTGTGAACCAAGCCTTAGTGTACTCGTTTTTCATATTTCTATATCCTCCTCTTAATCATTTATTCATCCTAAACCATGTTTACCAATTGAGGTTGGTCTTCCTGGTCTTCGTGGTCCTCTTGTCCTAGATCCAAAGACGGTTGCGGAGAACAGAATCGTTTTCGTCGTAGAAGCTGCAATAATCCAGAACCAGTCGTTCAAGGAGAATATTGCAACGGGAATAGTGTGGAAAATCAGTCGTGTCCTTTTGTTCCTTGTCCTAAGAAAGGTAAAGAAGACCGAGATTAGATGTTCTTGATGTAGTTCACCATAGGAAAATTTTGTAAGGATGCCCAGGGTGACTTTTTCCGTCTTGGCCAGGGAATAGCGACCCTTTCATTGTGCTTGGAAAAATACGCCAATTGCAGAGAGTACAGCAAAGTTTTGGTACAATTAATAACTTCGGATACGCTAAAAATGTCGTTTGAAAGTTTCAAAAATTCAAATATTCTCCCGTTGGGGACCTGTATTTGCCGCCCTGTTATAGACCGCTGTCCTTCCTATGGCGGTTATCTCTGGAAATATCGCTGGATATACAGCCTTTTAAGCAAGACTCATGATCGACAACTTTACGAAGTATAAAACAAAGTCACTATAATTCAGTCTGATGATGACTTTGAAATAAAGTCGAAATATCATTGTTTAAAGTCGTCTCTCTTGATTTTACTGCTCGACTCATGAGTTTTCAAGATGACTCTCCTTTTCAAAATTTGTCTTGTTTCATACGCCGTTTCAATTTCACGTCGTAGCCACCACGTTGATATTCCCTAACCCTTTAAGGGTCAGCGTCCTATATACAGGACATGAAGAACTATAGAACAAGTGGAAGAACGAAGCAAAAACAATAAAAAACAATGAACAAAAGAAATCGAATAAGCCTTTAAAGAGTTAACCAAAGAATTTTTGTCATTATGTATAGGTTACGTACACCAACATGGTCGTCATGTCTTTGGTTATTTCAACCCCTGGGGATTTAAGCGAAAACACACTCTAGGCTTTGTTTATTTTCATTGGCGTAACTACTCGGAATCCTGGTCCCTCTAAAAATTTACTTGGCCACTCCAAGGGGCAACCCCAACTTGTAGACTAATATAATCATCATGCTCTACAAAGTTAGAGGTTTCCACAACTGCAATGTGTAAGATGACATGTTTCAGTGTTTGAGAGGCACTCTCTAAAATCTGTACTCGATGTTGCCTCCCCCCAGATTTGCTGAGAGCCCTCCTTTAGTCTCTCCTGTTTGAAATGTTCTAGTTACGACTCTGGTAGAAGCAAGAGAAGCTACTTAAATTGGTTACTTGTTTTATTTTGTCTCGCGTCAGTTGTCAATGTCTGGTCTGACTGGACAACATGGACAAAGTGTTCCAAGACATGTGGGACAGGGAGAGTGATTCGAAATAGAATCTGCTTCAAGCCAATATTTGGTGGAGAACCTTGCCATGGCAATACAACTGAAACACAGCACTGTCGTAGGGCTCATTGCCAAGGTACGTTCAGTCTTGGTAACAAACCACGTCAACGGAAAGTGGTATATCCTAGACACAATACTCATAAATCAATTCTTTCGTCCATCCGTTTACTCTAAATCCACAAAACTAGGACACTGCGTATACAGTGTTAAATAAGGTAAAAAGTTCAAAGGTTGGTAACTGCTGTGACTGATCTCAAAGAGTTCCAACGTTTCCAGAGAAAGCCGTTCTATAATAGAAACGTGTTCTGAAATAGGAATGGCAACTAGACCAGGTTTTATCAGTGGGTTTTATACGAAAAGGAGTCGTGGTAAAAAGTTAACCAATGAAATGCGAGATGCAAAAACAAACAAATCAGCCACAAGGTGATGACAAGGTTTGCTGATTGCCAAAGATAGCAAATGGTTTCCTTGTCGTTATCTAGTCGTTGATTTGTTTGTTTTTATCTCGCATTTCATTGATTAAGTTTTTGTCAAATGACTCCTTGTCGTTGAAATTCTTTGAGATCAGTCACGGCAGTTACAAATCATTGAACGTTTTATTTTAAATGTACGTTTGATGTTATTGCTAGTTATAATCATCAAACTTCATTTTATTAACAATTCTTACATAACGTTGTGCTCATTGTCCCCAGTTATTCTCGTTATACCTGGTTTATCTACCGTAGTCTGTGGTTTTGTAGTTCTAGCCACTGTAGTCCAGTCAACATCTTCACGAGTAGTGTGATTCCTTTTTCTTTGAACAGTTAACGGAAAGTGGTCTGATTGGTCACCTTGGAGTAAATGCTCAAAGACTTGTGGGACTGGAACACACACTAGACGGAGAATATGTTCCAAACCTGTTCATGGTAGTAAACCATGCCCGGGGATAACAGTTGAAACACAACGCTGCCTCAAAACCTTGTGCTTAGAACGTGGTATGAGTCGTTTAGTTTGTCTCTACATTGTCTCCAGTTGCCAAGTTGTATGTTTATCAAGGGCATTCGCTTGAAATGTCAGTTTATCATCTCAAATTTTGACAGTTCTCTGACCCTTTTGGCTTTCTGTATACCTCAGTTGACGGTTTGAAGACTTGCTTGTAGCAGGGGAGAAGGGACTATGGGAGCTGGGGACACAGATATTTTTGCATATTTCAATCTTGATGTAAAAAGAACACTTAATTCTTTCCCAGAGTGAGCTCTCGCTTTAAAAAGAAAAATAGTCTGACGTTAGCCAGAGTAAAATAACACAAGTCTTGGTCGCCGGGTATGAGCTAGGGACTCAAAACATCCATGTAAGAACACAAAAAATATTTTGGAATTATCAGTATATTATACAACTTAGAGCATCTGCACTTTAATTTATTTTTCATACTGGGCCACCATAACACTCTTAATAAAATTCCTGACTATCAACCTGGAATCCGGCCCCCCCTATTCATACCAAGCTTGCTTCGTCCATGGAAGGTGACATGAATTTTTCCCTAAATTACCTACTTTGTGATTTTAGGAGTTTAAGTACCCTGTGTCATTTTTTTCACCTTAGTGTTTTCTTTCAGGTTTTAAAGCTCGGAACAAGACATCAACTGATAAAACAGATCTTTTTGACAAACTGCAACGGAGGCTTCCGTATTTGGGGGCCGGCGTGGCAGCTGTGGTCGTCAGCTCGCTTGGTATTGGTTTGTTAATCAAGAACTGCTACAGGTAATTGATGACATTTTGTACTGATAAACTGAAAGCTAATATCATGTTCACATCAGAGCTAAGAAGCTGATACATCTTTTAAACCTGTTTTGTTGAACCTGTTTTATGTAAACACCATGCTTTTGGTTCGCATTCTTGCTGTTACCTGGCTTGAAACCTTTGTCACTGTTTGTGTGATCACGATCATCAAAACAGTGATGATGGTGATGAGAATGTTGATAATGAGAATGATGTTGATGATGATGATGATGATGAAGATGATGATGATGATGATGAAGATAATGATGATTGTGATGATGATGATAACGATAATTATAACGATAACGATGATGATGATAACGATGATGATCATGATCATGATACAGATGATGATAATGGCGATGCTATTCATTGTAATAATGATAATGGTTCTGTGACGATAACCGTGATTATAATTTATGGCCATAGTGATTAACATTTTGATATTTATAATGAGAACAATAATAATGATTTTGGTGATGGCGATGATGATAATGATGATGATGAGATTGTTATTATTTTATAGAATACGGTTACAACTATCATCATTAATTATTCATAGAAATTTATTTTTATTATAAAAATGCTACAATTGGATGTCTAACAACCGATAAAATCGAAGTCAAAGTTACTTTATTGTGGCAGGATAGCCCATTCAGCGTGAGTTGTATTCAGAGAGTCCCTGCATAAATTCTCATAAATACAAAATACGTGTTAAACTAAACTAATGAATACAAGGAATGAAAATATAAATATAAATAGTACATGAGGTAAATAACAAGATTATGTTATTTATACTGAAGATAAAAATATTTAAAAATCTCAGTTTTAAGAATGTGTAATGAAGGAGATTGCTTGATATCGTTAGGAAGACTGTTAAAATGGCAAGCAGCTGAATATATAAAAGATTTCTTAAATATTTCAAGATGAGGATTATAAAGATGCATATTATTTATTTGCTTTGTGTTGGATAGTTTTGTTTGAAATAAAATATTGATCTAGGTATTCAGGAACCAAATTATGTAAACTTGTAAACTAGTATACTTTGGTGTATACTTCTCTTCTCAAGGTTAATCCATTTCAATAGGGAAGTGGCCACATTAAAGGACGGACTTCTCATAATGATTTGCGCTTCTCTGTTCTGTAACCTTTGCAATTCTTGATTGCACCCAGCACTTAATATACCCCAAGCTGTATCCGCATAGCCCAAACATGGTTGAATTATGGTGTTATAAATGCATTTAGATGCAGTAATAGTACACAGTAATAGTAATAGACAGACATTACGTGTTAGCGAGTAACAGTGCCATTCGAGGTCTGGTAGTTCTTCACAATAAATTTGATAAACTAACATCGATGTGTTTCTAATGAAACAATGAGATTATTTACTCTCAACCTGTACGATATAATAATTGACTCGTCTTTCGCTCTCGTCCTCTATCTCCATCAAAAAACTTCCAGCTCTTAATCCAATTATTAATTTCTTATTATCAACAATTACCTTTCATTCATTTTAGGAAGAAACCTAACCTTGAGAAGTCCCCCGAAGACGTTATGGATATCGAAAGGGAACCCCTGCTTGACCGTCACGGAGACAGACCTTCCCCCGCCAAAAAACGTCCCCCTACCAGGAAGCATCGTCAACGAGCGGGTATTGCGAAACGAGAGGTATCTAAAGGACCTTCTGCCATCAGGTCTGTTCCTGTCAATAAAGCAACGTCTATCAAGGAACTGGAATCACGACAGTCGTCAGTTTCGATGAAATCCTCTAGCAAAGTTGATCATGTCCCTCCGTCTAACACACCGACTACTAATAATGTCGTTCCACCAATTCCTCCACCACCTCCTCCTCCTCCTCCTCCTCCTCCTCCTCTTCGATGAGGTCAGTGATGTGGTACAATATTTCTTTTAACTAAGGGCGGGAGGGTTAATTTTTATGAACTTTCTTATGAGATTTCTATGAAATCCTCAAGCAAAGTTGATCATGTACGTCCACTTTCATCTTTTCCTCCTCCTCGTTGAAGTCAGTGGTATGGAACTATATTGCTTTCAGCTAGGGGCGGTGGGGTTAACCAACAATGTGTAGAAGATCATTGTTAATGTCGCGAAAGTAAAATGACGTAATAACCAAGATTGTGACAAATTAGTGTTAATTAATACTGTATTTCATTTCGTGGAGGTTTTCTCTCTTTACACCTCTTTACACGACACTATTTTCTTATTCCATTGTTCCTACCGACGTACACGACTAAGTCACAGTCGTCTTGAGGACGTATTGCTACAATAGCGAGCGAATTATAAGCAGGAAATATGCCCTCGAGCGGAGCATGGATACGTTAGAACGATCCATCTCGTGAGCCAATTGTATCGTGTAAGCGGAGTCCAATGCAACTCTGAAGTTATCCAATAAGCTTTTGATTTTCTGCCACCTTACCAAATGAATAATTAGAACTTTAATGATTTTACTCTCGTAAATTGTATTGCAAGTATCATCTGTAAAAAGCCCATCCTCCACCGGATTTTAAAGAAGTTGCTAACAGATGGTAGGGGTTCTACACTTTGCCAAAATATGTGCATTTGTAATTACTGTATGTAGTTTTTCCATTTCTTCAATGATGTGAGGTAATATGTGAGCTGTGATGTCTTGCCGTGTCCTTTTTGTACTGTTTTATGATATTTTATGCCACTATGTGTGTGGTTTGCATTGTGCTGTGCTGTATATGTGCCAACAATTATGAACTTCTTGGTCTGTTGGTGCTCATGTTCGTCGCTGTCTCGAGCCCTGACTAAGCTGTGTTGTGTTACACTGCAACGAAATTTGTAATAATGTGTTTGTTTTTCTCAGATATACTCTGCTTTCCTTTGCTTTAATTTATGCTTCTTTTCTGTGGCATAATTGCTCTGTTCTGCTGTGGTATAATTGCTCTGTTCTGCTGTGGTATATGCTTTGCACTGCTCTTCCGTGGTATACTTTCCTCAGCTCTGCTATGGTATTTATGCCTTGCTTTGCAGTAAGGGATACTTTGCTGTACTCCACTGTGGTATACTTTGCTGTACTCCACTGTGGTATAACGTTGCTTTGCCTCGCCTTGCTTATTTTATTCGATACTTGCCGGCATAATTTGAAATCCTGCTCAAGATAACAATTTAACATAAATCACCTTCTTTCCTTGCAGTTTCTTGTGGACCCAGGACAACAGCTGTTCTTTACTTTCATAACGCATTTACAACAGCATGGCATGCCTAAAATCAAGTGGAGTAAAGTGTATAAACTGTATATTTAATAACAGTATGTTGTTTTGGATCATTATCGTACAAATCATTCGTATAAAAGTTCTTTTGGTCATCTTGAGTCGTGTGTTGTGTGATTACATCTGGAAAGATGCACTATTTATGCAATAAGTCTTCAACACCTTACAAACTGAAAGGTGATGGAAGAATTATCTTGTTGGCTCCATGGGTCATCTAACGCGGAAGATCATGAAGTGAACTTCGCACATAAGCATGTCACTCACCGTTTTCAAATTTTCTCAATTCAGGTGCTGCAGCGCGGTATTAGTTGTAATACTTCAGGGTACAAAAGCAGTCTTTCTCTGAAACAATTAATATTTATAATAACAAAATGCAAAACCCACCGAAAAATACGTTGTTACTATAAGATGGACGCTACTTTTAGTATCTACCACAAGTTGAGAATGCATGCCAGTTCTCTGGAAACTCAAATGTCTTTGAAATCCGTGAATGATTTCAGATGAGAAAACAAATCTTCAGCTGAGTGGTCGGCCCATTTCGTTGGCGACTTGATCAAATCACAGGTATTAAAAATTGGGAAGGTTAAATGTTTCTAATAAAATAAGTAAGTCTTACTGCTTGTTTACTACACGATGCGACTGCCAAGGTGCCACATCCGACGTGCAACTGTGATCACTTCGTTTTCATGATGAACTAATATTTTCGCCCAAAAGCAGAGTTTTTCCACGTTTGTATCAAAAAGGAAAATATAATAGCAGAAATGTAATAAATTCCATATTAATATTGTTCCTTTTCTATGGGAAAAAATTTGCCTTTGGGTTTTTCTTATACATCCCGCTCCTTCGTCGTTCGCTGAGTAGGAAGACGTCAGGGCAGGCAAATACCTTCCTTTACAGACCTCGCTCTATGTTAATAAATCTTCAATGTGACCGTCCTTCGTTCCCTTTAGTCATAGATTCTTACGACAGGTGTGAACGCAGTTCTTGGTACCATCCCAGACGGTTATCTTTCTTATGGTATGAATCGTAACAATTGGAATGTATACTGTTTCAAAGATGAATCCCTGGATTGCTGATGGTCGTCAACGGCTGGGCTGTTTTACGGTTAGTGTGAACATGGTTGTCCTAGCTATCATACGGTCCGTGAGAGTCAGGAACTTTGCGATCAGTGATAATTGGCTATTCTAATGACGAGCATAAACCAGGTTTAAGGTAGGAATCGCCAAAAGGTCTGTCCTTAGTTTCTACGATCTTTAAGACTTTTAGGACAACAGATACTTGTCTTGAAAACCCCCCCAACCGTCGGCGCACGTCTGGAATACTTTTTTCGACGTAGAAACGATTCCGATTTTTACGATCAGATCTGTGGCCAACTGGGGAAGTACTAAATTGTTTATACTTCCCGCAGGAATACCCAATGACCGTCTGTCGAACAAATTACCGATTCTTACTGTTTCAAGGCCGCTTCAGGATTGCGCGAATCTAAGGAACAGACGAATTGAGCGATCAAGCAATGTTCACGTGCGTCCTGTGAAAATCATTTACCAATTAGATTACGCCAAGAAAGGACCTCATTAGTTGGTCATGGCACAAATTGGGTGACATGAGCGGAATATCAAAACCATCGCAGAGACTTGCTTGCTCTTATGTTCTCTTTTACATTGCTGCACTGTTGTTGTCGACAAGCGGTAATGTTGAAGGCGGTTTTTGCGACGATAACAAAGCGTGTAATGGTCGAGGTGGATGTTATGTGATTAAAGAAAGAGCTTTACTAAATTTCTTCTCAACGAAATGCGTTTGTTCTCGAGGATATAACGGGCGATGGTGTCAATATCAAGGTTAGAATAAAGTTCAAAGAAGACATTTCATTACAAACCTGTGGGATGAAAAAAATTGATTGAACAGAGTTTTTTTTCACGAAACGGGTTTTAATTTTAAAGACTTACCAATTTTTTCTTTACGCTCACAGAAACACGGGTTTTTTTGTTCGAGGTTACTTAACGTGGCACTCTTGTTTCTCTTCATTGCAGATGAAGACATCCATACCAGGCTCGAAGAGAGTACGATGACGAAAGGTAGAACGTGTTGTCTTTATTCATTTTACGTAGCTAAGCCTGTAATTACTCTGTTATGACCATAAGAAAATAAAACCAGGCCTTCAAAAAGGACTACTTGTCAGATTATCATTTTCATACAGTTTTCCCAGGTTATGTTTTACGCTACTAGAAGGACATTTGACTGTCCATACTGAAAGTGTCGGTAACAAGAGCGACAAAAACAGCAGCTCAACAGCTTCAATCGCCGAAAGGAAAATTAATTGGTCTATAAACAGTATGTTGATTTTAATAGGTTTGCCAGGAACGCCAGAGTTACTGGCCAATTCATCTGATGTCAATGACAACCGCTCGTACCAGCTTACTTGGCGTAAACCTCAAGAATCTTCGCAGTTTCCTCTACTTTACTTCGGTATTCGCTACAGAAACCTTGAAAACAAAAAGAAATGGATACTTCTGGACGAAGTGGAAGTCGTTGAAGGTCAAACGACGTACAATCGTACTCTCGAAGTACTTGGGTGGAGAACCACATACGAAATTGAAGTTTATACCGGTAATATCTTGGGCGTAGGAAGACCTGCTAAACGAACTATTGAGAGTAAGTGTCCTTGTAAAAGTGTCTGAAGGCTGAGGATGAAAACGGGTCGACGGACAGACGGCTTAACGGTAGACAGGCAGACAGGTAGCCAAACGAAGACGGACAGATAGTCAAACGAAGACAGACAGACAGACAGACAGGCATTCAAACGGAGACTGACAGACAGGCATTCAAACGGAGACTGACAGACAGGCACACAGGCATTCAAACTGAGACAGACAGACGGACAGGCTCGCAGAAATGAGATTAGTCGACGTTTAGTAATTAATGTGCTGTTTTATTTAAAGTCGCCTACCCTGAAATTATCGAAGTAAGCGAGGACAAATTTGGCTGGAATGCAGTATGGGAAGGTCAGGAACTCAAACTTGTTTGCAAAGCTCGTGACAATCCTCCTCTGAAATATACCTGGACTCTAGATGGACATCCAATAGAAATAAATCACAACGAAGCCAAGTTAGAGAATGGAACTCTGGTCATTCACAATGCGTCCAAAATGATCCATGAAGGACGATATCAATGCATGGTTAGCAACCACTGGGGAACTAGGAGGAGTCGTCTAATTAACATTAAGTTCGCGGGTAAATCTTAGGGAAATGATTGGTTTTCTTGTCCGTGTGTGTCTGTTTTCTTATTTGTTTGCATGTTTGTCTGTCTGTTTTGATGTTTGTAGGCTCGCACGTTTGCGTGTCTGCGTGTACAAGTAATTTTTTACTGTTACTTTCTTCATTTCATTTTTGTTTTATCATTCTTATTTTCTTTTCTTTTTTTTTCGTTGTGATCTCTCGGTTTCCTTCCGTCGTTTCAGCGCCGCGTGTAGTATCCTACTAAAACCAACAAAACATATTTAAACAGCGCTTTACCAAATTTTTCTAGGATGTTTAACTGCGACTCGGATTATCCTGCTCTGAATGGTAACTGCCTTGCGGAAGTTCGTTTGAGAAAGGAAAGATTTTTGTTAATTTAAAGTCAAAAGTTGAACGATGAAATTTGTTGTAAAAAAATTAGTTTGCTTAAAAGCAGTATTGAAAAATTTTAAGCTTTGGTTTGACCGAGGATGAGCTTTAGCGCCGTCTTTTCCCACGTACTTTAATAGTTTCATTGTGAATTGAAAGTATCTATATCTTATACACTAATTTACCTGAAAAAATTTCTCGACTCAGACTGGCTATGAGCAGTGCAATTTCAACTTGACATAGTGCAGTAAAAAGATAACAATAATTTTATCTGACTTACTTTTTTTCGGCATTGAGTTGCATTTTTTGGCATTGCATTACCTTTTTCATTATTATTAATTAACAATTAGATTATGAGCTCGAGATTTCTTTGAGGTGAAAGTTGACGAGGGCGAAGCCCAAGTCAACTATCACCTCATAGAAATCTCGAGCACATAATGTAATTGTTTTAGTAGAAACAGACTTTGCAAAGAACATTTTTCGTCTTCTCTGGGATTGCATTTTCAAGTAAGCATTCTATTTCGTCTTCAGAAGCTTCACAAAAACGAGAGATGGAAGCCATTTTCGCTACTTGCTATCTATCGACGAATAGATAGCGAGTAGCGTAGCCAATCAGAATGCAGTGTTTGCAATAGTACTCGACTAAGTTCTTACTAATTGATAATAGTATGGCTGCGTGTGTTGTTTGTAAAAACACATTCTTGTGTTTTTCAAAGACACTTGTCCCTTCCAACTGTGCTATTATGATAGTCTTTGATAAATGCACTTGGGCGTATTGTGTTCAAATTGCATAAAGCGTACCACATTGCCTGTACTAATTTTGCTTGTTGATCGTACATAGATCGAGCTGCATTTTATAAAGATAATTTGGATGGAAAAGTCAAATTTAGTTTTGGTCCCTCAGCAAAACTCTTTTGTCCGCCGCACACTCATGGGTCTGTGACGTTAACGCACAGCTGGAAAAGCGGGAATTCGAATGTGGTACCATCGGACAACGTTTATATTGATCCCAGTGGACACCTTAACTTTGTCGACTTTGAGTCATTTAGTCGTCATTTTTATTCCAATGAGTTTCGCTGTATTTTGACCCAAAACTCATCTTCTGGCGTTTTTAAGACGATTTCAAAGCGCATAGAGTATGCCCCCCCGGGTAAGTACACTGAATATTATCTTGACGGGGAAGTTACGTACATATGTAATGTTTATTGTTTGAATGTGGTTGTCAACGTCATCGTCGTGGTAATGATTGGGGTTATGGTGATGGTGATGGTGATGATGATGATGGTGACCTTTCTTGTGATGATGTTCGTGTCGTGAGAATAGTCATGGTCATGGTAGTTAAGATGTAGATGTTGTAGGTGGGGATGGTCACGGTTGCATTGTTGGTGATTGTGGAGGTGGTAGTCATGGTAATGGTGGTCGTGATGATGGTGATAATGAGGGTAGTTGTGATGATGATGGTGATGGTGGTGATGGTGATGGTGGTGATGATGATGGTGGTGATGATAGTAGTGATGATGGTGATAGTGATGGTGATGGTGTTGGGGATTATGATGATGATGGTGATGGTTGTACTGACAGTGGTGCTAATGGTGTTGGTGATGAGGTTAGTGTTTGTGATGGTGGTTAACTGTTGTGGTCATGGAGGTTCATCATCATGTCGGTAGATGTTATGGCTGTTGTTATGGTTTTGATAGTGGTTGTTTTTATATGGCAGCAGTCGTTGTGATGGTGGTGGTGATGGTTGTGCCAGTGACGGTTATGCTCATAATTTTGGTGATGTTGAATGTGAAGTTGATGTCGGTGGTAAGAGCGATGGGCGCCATCATTGTGATAATTATGGGTGAAGTGATGGTGGTGCCGACTTCTGGTGAACGAAACTAACTTGCTACACCAACACTCCTCCTCGCACAACGTGCCCTTCCAATCCAATTCCATAAATTTCTTGTAAAAGATATTAGTCAACCATTGGTTGTGGAAGGCCAAATGAGATTGCAGCAAAGTCAGACTTGTGTGCAGAACAGTAACATAACTAGGTCAAGGACAAGCAATTCGCAAAAAGACATTTATCTTATTGCCTAACGAAGAGCTTTAATTGCAAGTTATCAAAATGATTTTTCCAAAACAAAATTCTACACTTACAACGATGGGGCTATTTTATTTCTTGTACGTTGACAGGGTTCTATTTATAAAAATTAGTTGATTGTAATTAGAAGTCTTCAGGCGGTTTTTCTCATCCATTTAGAAACCGTTGTTGTGCAAACATGATTGTGTTCATTTTGTGTATTGAAAACTTATTGACATTGAAACCTTATTATTAAAATATATTCATCAATTCATGCAAGTATTAATATAAGGTTCTGTTTTAAATTTTAGTGAAAGTTCGTTTAAGAGGACCAGGTTCGTATCAAGGCATTGGCCGTGTAGAAGTTTATTCCATCCGTCATGCACAATGGGGAACGGTTTGCCATTACAACTGGGACATTCAGGATGCCAGAGTGGTTTGTAGACAGCTGGGGTATGCAGATGCCATTGATGCATTGCGAGGATATCGGGTCTATGATGGAACTGGAACAATTGGACTGGATAATGTTCGTTGCAACGGATCGGAATCATCCTTATTAAATTGTCGACATAGGGGCTGGGGCATAGACTATTGTCGACACAGTGAAGATGCTGGTGTTGTATGTCTTGCGAATGTCTCAGGTATATCAGTTAATCGTACATTTTGTTGAAACACTTTATTCTAATTCAGCGTTAAATTTTGGAAAAACTGGGACAGCATTTAAGACAATCTTCAGTCTTACTCAGCTATTTTGAATTTTTGCATATGTACAGAGCTAGGTGGCGTTTTTGTGGGTGTTCGTGGTTGTACAAACAGAACGAACTGGGGAAATTAGGAATCTCAGCGTGGTGTGTCAAGGTAAAACTTCCTTCTAGTGACCAGGGTAAATTTCGTGTAGGTTACGCCAAAGAACTTCGGCGTGAGTTTTGAAAATACTTGGGGTGGCGGCGTAAGAATGCGTTGTGTTTGGCGTGCAGACCCCAATGGAGCGACAGTTCGGCGGCCATGCATCGCGAAATCGGCTGACTTTGGTAGAATTCAGAAATGACCGTTTCGTCTCTGGTTAATTCGAAATAAATCCTGATCGACTGGCCAGGTTTCCAGTTAGGGGACTCAAACTGAGACCATCTCGCGCTGAGAATAACTTGGTGCATCTTCGGCATACTGATTACACGGAATCCACCCTGGCCTTCTGGTGAACAAAACTACCTTGAAATTCAACTTGGTGGGCCGCCGAAAAAAATAACTGGGATTTTAACTCAAACAATAGGACAATACGTTTGTTTCCATGTTACAAACTACGCAATATCGCAATTTTTCTCAATCTTAATTTTATTACATGAACAAATATACTCGACGCTACCAGGGCCGCCGAGAGGGGGGGAGGCAAGGGGGGCAACTTGCCCCCCTTGGTAGAGGCTCCCTAAAATGTTTGAGCTTTACGTTTTTGACGTAACAAAGATTACAGACAGTGACATAACAGACGGCAGTTGGGTTAGAGCAATAGTTACTGTCCTCAAAATGTAGGGAAACAGCGTTTCAGAACTTTGGAGCCCCAAAAGGGAGACGGGGGCCCTTAACGCAAATTTTGTAACGGCCCTCTTCAGCTCCATAATTACGTCACTGATTTATCATTTACATATATGACGTCATAAAGGGCCCTAAATCGATAATTTGGGCCTCGGGCCCCACAAAACCTCTCTGCGGCCCTGGATGCTACACTGGCGGTCAAAAAGAATCGCTCACACAGAAGCTAAAGATGGTGACGCCATAAACATTGTAACAAATCTTATCATGACAAGTAATTACACCGAAAGCAAAACAAAAAACAAATCTTAATATTTAGTAACTCCTCCACGAGCTTTGATCACTGTTTTACACCTTCGAGGCATGCTATTTATTAAAATAATTAGCTTATCTAATGGACAGCCTTGCCATGCAGCTTTTACAGCACTCCAAAGTTCTGTTACATTGGTAGGCCATTTCATAAAAGTTATGCCCTCTTCCTTAAACCATCCTTTGACAAGGTGGGAGGTGTGACAAGCTGCATTGTCATGCTGGAATATCCAACCATCTGATATGGTCAGTATGTGTGTGGTTGGAATAAGCGAATGTTCTAAGAGATCAATGTATCGTTCTCCATTGAGCTTTCCATCTATCGTAGAAAGACAGCCAACACCTCTTGCATTGATGCAACTCCATACCATGATGCCACCACCTCCATGTTTGACAGTTGTCTGAATGCAGCTTTCCTTTAGTTCTTTGCCAGCCATTCTTCTGACATACACATCACTCCTATGAGGAAGAAACCTTGATTCATCGATGAAAATAACTTGGGACCACTGTTTAGCCATCCAATCTTTGTGTGCTTGTGCAAACTGTAATCAAGACGTCTTATGGCGAGCAGTAAGCCTAGGCTTCTTTCTGGGCTTGCAGCCCTTTTGACCAGCCTCTCTAAGCCTTCTTTGGGTGGTGGAAACCGAGATATTGACACCACGTTCAATTAGCATCTCAGCTTTTATTTGCGGTGCAATCTTTGTAGCGGTTTCGACTTACTTTTCCTTACCATGAGCCTGTCCTCCCTCTCAGATGTCTTTCGTTTCCGTCCAGGGATCTTGAGATTTTTCACACTACGAGTGAGTCTCTTCCTCTTGAGGACTTCACTGACACTGTTTTGAGTACAACTCACACGAGCAGCAATTTCACGTTGTGTGTAGCCTTCTTCAGATAATGCCAGCATTTTTCCTCGATGTTCCAAACTGATTTTTCTCTTTGGACCCATTATTCCGTATCTTCCAATTTGTGACAGGCCAACAACCTTTTCTTGTAAGACTTGAAATTCATTTAGCGTATGCTATAAAATACTTTAAAATCAGAATATCTCTGCAAATATTATGGGACACAATTCAATCTATCCAAAGCATTCATTACTATAACCCTGAAGGCTGTTGGTGTACAATATGCTTCTTGTCTGCCTATGTAAGCAGAACGTAACATAAATCTTAACATTATCGATTCTTTTTGACCGCCAGTGTACTACAGATGTTGTTCACTTCTAGACTTGAGCAACCTCTGATCTGTCTTCAAATGCGAAAAATGTCCCTTGGTCATTTGACCTACTATGATTGTAAATCTTTCTGTGTAGTTGGTTGTTCCTGGGAATACAGTTATTGACAAACATACAGACACGCAGACATAAGTTAAAACGTGCAAACATACAGACATAAAGCGTTTGAGGGAAAAAATTTAATGGTGATCTCATTTGTGAAATATTATTGTAAATATATTCAGTTTTTAGTTGGTGTTTTTCGTTTGTCATGTCAGTGAGTTGCAAGTTTTGATGAACTTTTTAACCTGATGATGACCCAAAGTTGGGTCGAAAATTGTGCATAAAAACGTTACATAAAATAATGACAGACAGAAGAACAAGCAGATGAACACAGTAAATAGATTGATTAGCCAACTGATCAATGCAGTATTACTGTAAATGACTTGCTTGTCAGGAAAGAAGATGATGCATGCCATAAAAGTGAGTAATTAATGTAAAATTGTCCATCTCACTTCTTTCTAGCCAAAAAACCTAAATCGGAATACATAAGAGACCCCCCAAGGAACACACAGAAAGCAATAGGTATGGTACAGAATGTGGCCGTTTGGTGTATGTAAATGTTAAATACGCATGCTCCTCAAGCAGTGGGTAGCAAACTCAATCTGTTAATATAATATTACTCTACCATACAGCCAGTGGCGTACGGATTCGATGCCACGGATGACATTCTCTAGGCGATACTTCTTATTATCATGAGAGTTTATTTCTATTTAATAACAGCAAGTACAAGCAAAATGTCTAGCTTTTTCCCTCAAATTTTACATAGATGATTCATGTTTTTCTCAATTTACTGCTCAGTGCGTGAGGTGAGAAATTGCCAGGAGTTTGTTTTATGTAATTTTCAATTTGTTTAGGGATTTATCAGTTTTTGTATTAATGGTGTTGTATTATTTTATTTTATTTTAAACTATTTTATTTTATTTTATTTTAAACTATTTTGTTTTATTTTCTGTTAAACTATTTCATTTTATTTTATTTTAAACTATTTCATTTCGTTTTAGTTTATGTACCAATTTCATTCTCTTTGAATTATCATCTTGTTGTGTTTGAGCACATTAACTTCAGCAACAAAATACCTGTTTGTGTTGTGCTACACTGCAACACCAACATCCTTCCTCGCACGGCTTTCACTTCCAATCCAATTTCATAAATTTCTTGTAAAAGATATTAGCCAACCATTGGTCGTGGAAGGCCAAATAAGATTGCAGCAAAGTCAAACTTGCGTTAACTAGGTCAAGGACAAGACAATTCGGAAGAAGACATTTATCTTACTGCCTAACAAAGAGCTTAAATGGCAAGTTATCAAAAGAATTTTTCCAAAACAAAATTCTACACTTACAACAATCGGGCTATTTTATTTCTCGTACGTTGACAGGGTACTATTTATAAAAATTAGGTGATCGTAATTAGAAGTCTTCTGGCGGTTTTTCACATCCGTTTAGAAACCGTTATTGTGCAAACATGATTGTGTTCATTTTGTGTATTGAAAACTTATTGACATTGAAGCCTTATTTTTAAAATATATTCATCAATTCATGCAAGTATTAATATAAAGTTCTGTTTTAAATTTTTTTAATTAATGTTTTTAATTAAAGTTCGTTTAAGAGGACCAGGTTCGTATCAAGGCATTGGCCGTGTGGAAGTTTATTCCATCCGTCATGCACAATGGCAAACGGTTTGCCAAGGCCTCTGGGACATTAAGGATGCCAGAGTGGTTTGTAGACAGCTGGGGTATGCAGATGCCATTGATGCATTGCGAGGACATCGAGTCCATGGTGGAACTGGAACAGTTGGATATGGTAATATTTATTGCCGCGGGTCGGAATCATCCTTATCACGTTGTCTACACTTCCGCTGGGGCCCATACAGCTGTGGATATTTTGGAGTTGCTGGTGTTGTATGTCTTGCGAATGTCTCAGGTATATCAGTTAATCGTACATCATGTTGAAACACTTTAATCTAATTCAGCGTTAAATTTTGGAAAAACTGTGACAGCATTTAAGACAATCTTCAGTCTCACTAGCTAGCGTTTTTGTGGGTTTTCGTGGTTGTACAAACAGAACGAACCGGGGAAATTAGGAATTCCAGCGTTGGGTGTCAAGGTAAACCTTCCTTCTGGCCAGGGTAAATTTCGTGTAGGTTACGCCAAAGATCTTCGGCGTGAGTTTTGAAAATACTTGGCGTGGCGGCGTAAGTATGCGTCGTGTTTGGCGTCAGTCCAGTGTCAGTCCGGCGGCCATGCATTGCAAAATCGGCTGACTTTGGCAGAATTCAGGAATGACCGATTCCTCTTTGGTTAAGGTAGAAGAACGATCTTCAAGCTCGATACTCAGAAAATGATTTCTGAGCCCCAGACGGGGATCGAACCCGCAATCTTCTGATGACCAGTTAGACGCTCTAACCATTGAGCTACCGAGACTCAGATGGTGAGCTAAGGTGCAAATTCGATATATATATGTGCGACCTAAGCGGATATCGAATTTCCACCTTAGCTCAAATTTGCACCTTATATCGAATTTGCGCCTTAGCTCAAATTTGCACCTTATATCGAATTTGCACCTTAGCTCAAATTTGCACCTTATATCGAATTTGCACCTTAGCTCACCATCTGAGTCTCGGTAGCTCAATGGTTAGAGCGTCTCACCGGTCATCAGAAGGTTGCGGGTTCGATCCCCGTCTGGGGCTCAGAAATCATTTTCTGAGTATCGAGTTTGAAGATCGTTCTTCTACCTCAATATATCCAAGCTCTCATGTTTCTCAAACATGAAACTCCTCTTTGGTTAATTCGAAATAAACGCTGATCGACTGGCCAGGTTTCCAGTTCGGGGACTCAAACTGAGACCGTCTCGTGCCCCAGCCTGGCTACGGTCCTGGCCATGGCGTGATGATGTAATCCTCGACGTGCGTATTCCTTTTTGTTGGCGTACAGCTGAGAATAACTTGGTGCATCCTCGGCATACTGATTACACGGAATCCACCCTGGCCTTCTGGTAAACAAAACTACCTTGAAATTCAACTTGGTGGGCCGCCGAAAAAAATAACTGGGATTTTAACTCAAACAATGGGACAGTACATTTGGTTCAATGTTACAAACTACAATATATCGTAATTTTTCTCAATCTTAATATTATTACATGAGAAAATATTCTCGATTCTACTACAGAAGTTGTTCATTTCCAGACTTGAGCGACCTCTGATCTATCTTCAAATGCGAAAACTGTCCCTTGTTCATTTGACTTACTGTAGATGTAAATCTTTCTGTATAGTTGGTTGTTCCTGGGAAGATAGTTGCTCACAAACATACAGACACGCAGACATAAGTTAAAACGTGCAAACATATGGACATAAGAAGTTTGAAGGAAGAAATTTAATCCTGATCTCATTTGTAAAATATTATTGTAAATATATATTCAGTTTTTAGTTGGTGGTTTTCGTTTGTCATGTCAGTGAGTTACAAGTATGTGTGAACATTTTGAAATTGATGAACTTTTTAACCTGATGATGACCCAAAGTTGGGTCGAAAATTGTGCGTAAAAACTTTACATAAAATAATGACAGACAGAAGAACAAGCAGATGAACACAGAAAATAGATTGATTAGCCAACTGATCAATGCAGTATTACTGTAAATGACTTGCTTGTCAGGAAAGAAGATGATGCATGCCATAAAAGTGAGTAATTAATGTAAAATTGTCCATCTCACTTCTTTCTAGCCAAAAAACCTAAATCGGAATACATAAGAGACTCCCCAAGGAACACACAGAAAGCAATAGGTATGGTACAGAATGTGGCCGTTTGGTGTATGTAAATGTTAAATACGCGTGCTCCTCAAGCAGTGGGTAGCAAGCGCAATGTGTTAATATAATATTACTCTACCATACAGCCAGTGGCGCACGAATTCGATGGCACGGGTCACAACCTCTCTGGCCAATACTTCCTAGAAGGCAAAATGTTTGCTTTTATTATCATGAGAGTTTATTTCTATTTAATAACAGCAAGTACAAGCAAAATGTCTAGCTTTTTCCCTCAAATTTTACATAGATGATTCATGTTTTTCTCAATTTACTGCTCAGTGCGTGAGGTGAGAAATTGCGAGGGATTTGTTTTATGAAATTTTAAATTTGTTTAGGGATTTATCAGTTTTTGTATTAATGGTGAGCCCTTTTAGGGAACAATTTTTATTTGCTTTATTTTATTTTTGTTTATTTTATTTTATTTTATGATATTATTGTATAGTTTATTTTATTTCATTTTATTTTACTTTGTTTTATTTACTTTTGTTTTGTTTCATTTTGTTTTAATTGTATTTTATCTTATTTTATTTTAAACTATTTCATTTCGTTTTAGTTTATGTACCAATTTCATGCTCTTTGAATTATCATCTTGTTGTGTTTGAGCACATTAACTTCAGCAACAAAATACCTGTTTGTGTTGTGCTATACTGTTACACCAACATCCTTCCTCGCACGGCGTTCACTTCCAATCCAATTTCATAAATTTCTTGTAAAAGATATTAGTCAACCATTGGTTGTGGAAGGCCAAATGAGATTGCAGCAAAGTCAAACTTGCGTGCAGAATAGTAACATAACTAGGTCAAGGACAAGACAATTCGCAAGAAGACATTTATCTTATTGCCTAACGAAGAGCTTTAATGGCCAGTTATCAAAATGATTTTTCCAAAACAAAATTCTACACTTACAACAATCGGGCTATTTTATTTCTTGTACGTTGATTGGGTTCTATTTATAAAAATTAGGTGATTGTAATTGGAAGTCTTCAGGCGATTTTTCTCATCCATTTAGAAACCGTTATTGTGCAAATATGATTGTGTTCATTTTGTGTATTGAAAACTTATTGACATTGAAGCCTTATTTTTAAAATATATTCATCAATTCATGCAAGTATTAATATAAGATTCTGTTTTAAATTTTGGTGAAAGTTCGTTTAAGAGGACCAGGTTCGTATCAAGGCATTGGCCGTGTAGAAGTTTATTCCATTCGTCATGCACAATGGGGAACGGTTTGCCATTACAACTGGGACATTCTGGATGCCAGAGTGGTTTGTAGACAGCTGGGGTATGCAGATGCCATTGATGCATTGCGAGGATATCGGGTCCATGATGGAACTGGAACAATTGGACTGGATAATGTTAGTTGCAACGGATCGGAATCATCCTTATTAAATTGTCGACATAGGGGCTGGGGCATACACGACAGTGGACATTATTGTGATGCTGGTGTTGTATGTCTTGCGAATGTCTCAGGTATATCAGTTAATCGTAAATTTTGGCTATAGACTTACTGCGCGAAAAACGTAGTCTCCGGATAAAAAGGAGAGGTCAGCTCAAATTTTCAGGTGAAGAACCATCAAAACAAGTCAAAACATTTTAAAATAAGTTTACTAACGTGTCGTTGAGACATTCAACATCTTCAGAGTGTTAAATTACAAGGTTGGCGAGAGTAATATCTATTTACATGTAGTTTTTTAAACAATAGACGAATCAAAGTAAGGAGACAAATAAAAAGCTAGGAGAAAAAACAATGACAGAGTTAACAACACAACAGAGTGTGAGACTAAAACAAAAAAAGAGGTGTGGAGGAGATATTTTCGTTGAGGGGAGGTTTAAGCTTAGAAATAAGTAGGCTTTTCCGTTGAAGAAGTTCAACATTCGAATTGGAACGGCAAGAAGAGACAATAGTAAAGTCGTCGGGGGAGATGCTATGTCCGGTTCGATGTTGTGAGCGAGAACGCTGGAAAGTGAATGAACAGCACGTTATTTCCCCGTCAATGGCGAAACTCCCATCTGTTCCGAGATACGCGTATGTAAATGGCGGCGTGTTTGCCCCAAATACGATGCACCGCAGCATCGACACATGTAGTTATGAACATTAGCATGGGAGTTCGGTCTTTGAAGGGAAAGAAACTAGACAAGCGCCGGCCAGATTAGAAAATAAAAGGCAAAGACACATTTGGAAAAGCAGAAGAACACAATTTCATGATTTGTGTTCGGATCTGTAGAGAGTGAGACTCTGTGAAGGGAAGAGAAAAATAGATAACAGTTTTTTGAGAAACATTCGTATCGTGAAGCGGCAGACAAAACAGCCTGTCAAGAAAGACACAAATACAACGATGAAGAAATGCCTCGGGATAACCATTAATGCTAAGTATTTTTTTTAATTTAAGTATTTCAGAATGGAAAAGGTGGTATGACGAACAAATTTTAAAATAACGATCGAGTAGAGTGTAGGCAAGACCACGTTTAAACGATAAAGGGATAAAATTATCAAAGTTCGTAAATGAGCCGGTGAAAGAGGGTTTCTTGTAAACTGAGGTGGTAAAGCCGTCAGTGCGGTCAATCGAAACATCTAGAAAAGGTAGAGTTGATTTGTCCTCTAATTCACAAGTAAACGAAATGTTAGGGCGTTGTGAAATAAGATAATCTTTAAAAGGGCGAACATGGTCTCGAGAACAGAAAATAACAAAACAACCGTCAACGTAGCGCCGGAAGAAAAGAGGTTTAAATTCAGATGGACAATTAGCCAACCAAGTACGTTCGTGAAAAGAAAGTAAAATATTTGCAAGAGAGGATTTCAAAATATGGCGTTCAAAATTTGGCGGCCAAACGCGCCGGCATTTTCATACGCGAATCTCATAGCACATGGCGGTTTCGCCTTTGACGGGAAAGAAACTTGCATCGAACTCTCTTTCAAGCGTTCTTGCCCACTCACATCAATCTCTTCACCACATCTCTCCTGATGATTTCACTATCATCTCTTCTTGTCGTTCGAACTCCAACTTTGAGCTCCTTCGAGAGAGAGCTTACTGATATCGAAATTTAGACCCTCTCTCAACGAAAACATCTCATCCATACTCCTTTCTTTATTTCAGTTTCACGCGGCCCCTTTTCATTGTGCCTTTCATTTCATTTTATTTTATCTCTACTTTCTTGTCACCCAACATCTTGTTGCCCAACATCTTGTTACCCCACATCTTGTTACCCTACATCTTGTTACTTTAATCTTATTGGTTTGGTCTTATGTTACTTATCATCACGTGTAAATAGATATATAAGTTTTTGTCACATTTGTAATTAGTCACTCTGAAGATGTTGCACGTCCCCAACGAAACGTTAGTAAAGTTGTTTTAAATACTTTGTTGGTTTTTTTTTTCTCTTATGGCTCTCCATATAAAACTCCTGAGTTAGGCTCTCATTTTTATATTACGTCTAGCTCCCAGTCAGTTACATACATAAAAACACCTCAGACTGTTGCATCCCTCAGGATCCACATGCTGGTCCGTATGATCCTGTTGTTAAATTACACGCAAGTCTTGCCTGGCGCTACAGAAAGCTATAACAGTCTGTCGAATTTTGACTGTAATCTGATAAAAAAATAAAACGTCCATAAGTAATATGTTGAATTGGCGAAAGTGATAATAATTAGTATAAGAGAGTTGAAATATTTAATATTCCTTCCTGCAGTTATCAGTTGGTGCTGTTTACTTTGACAAATTTAAATGACGTAGTTCCTTCCGTTGTTCATAAACCCACGTCATATTGTACAATACAAGATTGCGGTTCGTTCCGCTAAAACGTTAACCGCTCATGATGTTAACAGTCTACTGCTTTCCACTCAGACTCGTAGTTTGATTGGCAACGAATAATCTTTTTCCTTTGTTTTGACTGGCGTTGTAAAGTGTGCCCACGTTTGATATGGATAGTAAAATTTCTCATCTAACGTTGTTTTGCAGGATCGTACTCGTTAAAATCCGGACTTTCATATCGTTTTATCCATCCACTACGCTACTCTCAAATCATCGGACATCGTGGAAAGACAGTGCGTTTGTTTTGTGCTATACATTGGTTTATCAGGTATGTGATGAGCTGGAGGCGTAGTGCTTATTGGCTCTTGGTAAATGCTACCGCACCTTTTTTAAATAGTTACATATCTTAATCAGTCCCGTTTGGTCAATCATTTTAAACCCTGTCCTGTCCGTAAACGTCTCCCCTTGAGGTGAAACATTGTCTTGCGTTGGCCAGAGTAAAAGTAAAAAGGGGGGTACGGACCGGAAGGGGTTGAATATACATATGTGGTGGCGAACCATTAGAACCTCAGTTGTAAAAATTGTGGGAGCTGCTGAGAATGTTAATTCAAAGTATACAACAACGAGAAGGGTGTGGCCAGAAATTTAACAAGAGGGAGGCGATGTCAATTTTTTTTGACTGATGATTGGAAGGTGCACGTGGAACACCGAAGGAGGAAGTTTTTGCTGGGTAGGGGGAACCTTAAATTAAGTACTTGAACCAAAATATGAAGATTTTTGAACTTCTTCCACTTTATAGACACTTTGAGTAGACTCCAGTGCAACAGATCTTTAATGTTAGGTATAAAATTGTTGTTTACCTTGCACTCTAGGATGGCGACTGCACCCTTCAACCTCCCACCTTCGATACGGACCTGAAAAATAATAACTACAATAAGTGCCTGTAACTCATGGATTTGTCGGTCACCGCTTGAATTCCCTTGATCCTGTGATCCCCTCACCTCACCCCAGAAAATGGTTGTGTTGAACAGTCAGTGCGGCGTATTATTTGTTCGATATAAATACCTCAAGTCCATTTAAACATTTCCACATTTAATGTCTCATCAGAGACCAATATAAGTGGCATTGTCAGTTCAGTAATTGCACATCTGTTTCCCATATTTGCTAGCCTTGGGGAGCTGGCAGAAAATTTAATATTAGATCAATACAAATATGAAACATATCTTTGGATATCAGGTAGAGTGAGTCCCTGGCAGCTTTTGAACGAAATTATGGAATGTACTTTTTAAAGTGCAACATACCTTGAGACATTTTTTTGTGTAATTCTTACCTTAGTTTGGTTTTGTGATTTATGGTGTGATGTGGTGTGGTGTGGTATTTGGATTTTACGTGGGTTCATGGACGTTCTTATTGGCCATATTTCCCAGGTCTTCCCATGATTTTTTTTCTGCGAATGCTGAACCCTACACGCAGCGATGGCTTTGGAAGTCTCGTAGCCACAATGGTTTCGTACAAAATTCCACAAAGGCGAAGATATTCGACTGGGGTCGAGTCCTAGAAATTTATGACTTGACTGAGGATGATTCTGGTACGATCAAATGTATGTTGGTCAATATCAATGATCCTTTGGATAAAGAAGTACGTGGAGCCTACAGCATGACCAAGTTGAAAGGTGACTTGAGCACTTAAGATATTTTTTGTTGTTGTAGTTGAGCATTTTTTTTATCTGTAAAGGAATTCTTCCTGTAAGTCCCTGAACCAACGTATCTAAACGATTAAACATCACTTTTGTACTGCCTGAGTTAAGATCTGGACTTGAGTTGAAGTGGATTTGTGCACTTTCAAGACCAGCTTTATATTTCCACTGCTGGGAGCCAGTATCTTGGTTGCTATGCCATCTATTTGTATGCAAATTTCATCAGTATCATACAATCACCTGTATGTGTCCTATGAAAACGTTACGCTGTGTAATCAATGAATTTTAAAACATACTGTTCAAGACACACCTTAAGGTCTTGGATTCGTCTAGTGATGTCTTGAACTCGTTTGAGCGAGACAAAGACCAGGACTCGGACTTGCGCAGTCCGGACTCGTGGACGCAACCCAAGCCCGCGCAACTGGGCCACAAAAATTTGACCTACTAACTTGTTCGTTTGATACGAAAGGTTTTGTTAATTTTGATACTTAGGATAGAGTGAGGTTGAAATTACTGTCAAGTCACTTTCCCCTGTCCCTACTGGCCACGGAAGTTACTTTGCCGACGAGAGAACAAAGGTCATGCATAATGATACATTAAGTAGAGGGGCCATTGCAGCTAAATGTCATTCAACTGCAGACAATAAATTGAACACAGCCGTGTTTTGGATAAATTGGACGGACAAAAGAAATATGGCCGAATGAAAAGCTCAAGTTCAGGGTCTAAGGCTTCCTCAGATTTTTCCATTGTTTGTTGGTAATTTTTTAAAGAATGTAAAACTATTAAGGCATAAGTAATTACTTACAATAACCAGAGAAGCTGGGTTTTTTTCCTGCTGTGCAACCAACCGAAACAAGCACGAAACAGTTCCCCATACTTCAGTTGTTCGATCTCGGGGTGCTCGAACGACGGGAAAAGGCCTGGAGAAGAACAATTTGCCCCAATTTAGTCAAAATGGCAGCGTTCAATTTGATCCCAATTTTCTTTCGGCATGCTTCCTCTAGTCTCACTTGATCTCGGTGGATGAAACGGTATGCGTTATATGCCTGTTGCTGTTACCATCCAGTTATCCGATGGAAATATCTGATGACATCATTTTCTAACCAATGAAGCCCGCGACCGTTTTGCAGGAACTTTGATTCCCCCGTGATGGAACACTCAACATTCTTTTTGAGCTGCTCCAAATGCTCAGAGAGAGAATCATCTGAATTAATTCACAACACAGATAATTAATATTAAATAGCATGTATAATAATAACACTTGAGATGAAAACTCAAAAAATTAATTTTATTTACAAATATAAAAACAGAGAATGCTTCCACGTTGGCTGAACGTCTTTATCAATTCAAAATTTGAGGTGAAGTAAAACTTTCAATAATGAATGTAAAAGAATCGGGCATTAAGAGAAAAAAAATACGAAAGTGTACGTTAAATAAAGAGTTTCGCGAGTCAGTCTGCGTGTTTAAAATAGGTTTCAATTCCTTTACAACTAACATCTCGCAGACGAGATTTAACTTTCCTTAAGCACTTTTTCGATGTAAGATAATATGAATATTTTTAGTTTTTAATTGCAAATTTTTATAGTTAAGTGTTTTAAGAAATAGCAAATAGAAATAAAAACTTTTAGCAATATCTTTAAGATAAACAGTCTATTAAAATACAAGCTATTTACAACATCATAATCAGTATAAAAGCACTTCATTAACCCTTTGTTTACTTGAAGGATTTTTACTCATTACGTGGCAGGGCTTACCCCTTCGACGAACAAAATCGCCTTCCTCTTTGGGCAGAATAAAATATTAAAGTGTGCCCTTTATGGGTTTTTAGTCCATTCTTTTATAAAGGCTTTAGTTGACATGAATATGTGATAAAGAAAGGGTTAAAAGAATTATTACAAATTACAAGCTGGTGAAAAAATAATTTGCCTTTGAAAAGTTCTGTCATACGATATTGTGATGTCTACTGGTATCAATTTCGGGCAACAGCTCCACTGTTGGCAAGGGTGCATTTCAGGAAGTTTGTGTCGGGCTTCGGCCTATATAAATCTGTACGACCCTCTGGTATTACATTCATAATCTTACATTTATTTCAGAATCATCTTCAGAGGAACATGAACAGAACATTTTCATGATAATCTGACACTGCCGAAGTCAACTGAAAAATGTTGACTCGAGCGGGATTTGAACTCGCACCTTTGGTATACCGGTCCGCCGCTTTACCTGTTGAGCTATCGAGTCCACAGGGATTGGAGGCGAGTTTTATCCAATTTAAGTGCACGAGATATTCTCGCGACAACTTAACGATTGGAGGCTTATGTTGCACAAAAAATGTTGCACAAAAATGTTGCATAAAAAATGTTGCACAAACAATGTTGAACAAAAAATCGGTACGTGTGTAACATGGTGTTTGCGAGCGATTTTTAACGCAACAACGACCGCGGCAACATGTTGCATAACTTTGAACAAGTTTCAAATGCTCTCAACATTGTTCCGTAGATTGCTGTACAGTTGATTCGTGTAACAGCATAGCTGACGATTTTTATCGCAACAATTTCCCAGAGCCCCTTGCACTATTAGTTCCATTTACCCGGAAAAGCAGCCAGTAAATGTAGGAATGTAAACTAAATGGTAAGAGCTTAGATGCTGTGGTAAGTAAATCGTGAAAAGGAAAATAAAACACCATCACAATGGAAGTTTTACAGTCCTTTTTTCCTTTTTGAAACCAATCTTGTTACGTGTACGGTCGAAATCTGCTCTCTTTATCCAAGCTCTTGTCTAGATTTCTTTTTGACGTTCTTTCGGTTCCTCCTCATCTAAACTCCAATATCAGCAACATTTTAATAAACTTTTGCCTGCAAAGCGTTATTGCCATTAAGGTTATTTGTTTTGATCGTGTAAAGCAAAACTACACCAAAACCTGGGAGATCGATGTTGCGTAACTTCAATTCAGAAAAATCGTTCATCGTAACACCCCGTTGTGCAACATGTTACAGAAAAAATTGTCTCGTTTTGCCATGCCACAATTTTTGTACAACACTTTTGCGTTAAAAATCGTCCGGTGTAACATCACCTTAATTGTCAATTTTTCCCAACACGAGTGTTACAGTAGTTCACCAGATCTAGCTTCATAAGTATTGTACATATAGTTATACCTACTGTTAAGGCCGTTTTCCACTCGGCGAATTTCTTCGCGCAAAGCGACTTTTTCTTTTGTCTCATGAGCTTTCGACTGGAACTAATGATGGATGTATTCGATTTAAACAATGAAAAGTCGATTCGCACGATAAAATCCACCAAGTGCAAAACGGGCTCTACATTGATCACTGGAAGAGCATTATGCAATGAATTGGACAAGACTTCAAAAAACATTTTAATGTCGATTGTTTAAATATCTCATAGTGATTTTTTCTGTTGCTTTTACATAGTGATTCCCAGACCAAAATTGAAGTTAGTTTACAGCCCACCAAGGGAAATTTCAGTCTACAGCGGATCCCAAATCACGTTGTATTGTTTGGGCCAGTACCACCACGTCAATGTATCTGCCACTTGGTTTTTCAATGGCCATCAATTAAATCTGTAACTATTTCTTGATCAATTTGTTTAAACGTCCGTTCGTCCATCACCCTAACCATCCATCCATCCATCACTCCATCTGTCTATTCATCTATTCATTCCTCCATCTTTTCTTTCATCCATATTAAGCGGAAGTAAATTTTTTAGTATGGTTACTTGCACTTAATATTATTTATGACTTATTTCACGTGATCTTGTCTTAATACCTAATATTTCACGAATGTGTGACGTCGTCAACCTAGTCTTCTCTGGTCTATCCATCATTCAGTACATAATAATAATAATAATTATTATTATTACTATACTGCTATTATGCAATTAATTTATCATATATATATATATATATATATATATATATATATATATATATATTTTTGAAACGTGAGAGCTTGGAGATATCTTGAATAACAGATGAACGTTAGTCAAGCTCTATCCTCAGAAAAACGATTTTTGAGTCCCAGATGGGGATCGAACCCGCAACCTTCTGATGACTGGTGAAACGCTCTAACCATTGAGCTACCAAGACTCAGATGGTGAGCTAAGGTGCAAGTTCGACATATGTGCGAAATAAACGGAAGCCACTATATGTTAAAAATAATGGCTTCTGCCATAAGGTGCAAGTTTGACATATTGTGGCTTCCACTTAGGTCGCACATATACGTCGATCTTGCACCTTAGCTCA
The DNA here is from genome assembly GCA_030142905.1 of Heliopora coerulea. Classification (NCBI taxonomy): domain Eukaryota; kingdom Metazoa; phylum Cnidaria; class Anthozoa; order Scleralcyonacea; family Helioporidae; genus Heliopora; species Heliopora coerulea. The sequence goes on along the minus strand of JASJOG010000113.1, from coordinate 694,879 downwards.
TCATCTGAGTCTTGGTAGCTCAGTGGTTAGAGAGTCTCACCGGTCCTCAGAGGGTTGCGGGTTTGATCCCCGTCTGGGGCTCAGAAATGGTTTTTCTGAGGATAGAGCTTGATTAGTGTTTATCTATTAGTCACGATTAATTTATGTTGCAACAATCTCTGATCAGAGTTAAGAATTATGTATGTTCATTTGAATTTTATTTCCAATCCAATATTTTGCTGTTACTGCATGTAATCGATCGTTAATAAAACTGTTCATCTGTATTTACATCCATCTTTCCAGTCTGTGCATTTTTTCGTCCGTCTGCTCGCTTATTTGGTTATTCGTTCACCTGCTTACTTCTTTGAATCGTTTGTACTTTTTTAAAACTTGTCATCCAACAACTTTTAGCACGAAACCTGGAGGTCTAGCAATTGAACGAGAACGTTTGGTGATTGAAAACGTGAAAGCACGTGATGTTGGCATGTATCAATGTGAAGTGAACCATGGGAACGATTTACTAACAACTTCTACTGATTTACATGTCAGAGGTTAGTAGAGTTGTGTAACGTAAATATTTAATCAGTTATGAATGTTGTGCATTAATGTTTTGCGTTTCTGAGCTGGGGAGGACAACGGACCATAATCAACCTCAAAGTCAAAACCCAAGACACAAGTACATGGAAAGCCGCCACCAAACTCATGCGCACACGTGGACTGTATGCCCGTTGGAGATCCTCGTTCTCAAACGTCCTCGGTAATCTGAAAATTGCAAAGACCTTGTTAAAGACAATGAAATATTTCCAAGGTTCTGGGACATTTATACAGTGTTATTAGGTGACCCAATACAAAGCCGATTTATTTAAAGTCAGACACTATGTCAGTGTATCAGTAAGCTACCGCTCCGTTAGTTTCAGAGCAGGAGGTCGAAAAATCTGGCTCATGTGGCATCCAAATGGACCAGAAATGTGGATATTTTTGTGTTCTTTGTTCCAGGGCCTTTGCTTTGCCGTTTGCCGCAGAGACCTTATAAACGAGGAGGAACCGTAGTCTCAAAAAAAGACAGGGACTCTGTCGTGTTTAATTATGATCCCAGAGCCAAACGTACCGCATATCTCCTGAACACAAGAAAACCTCTGCCAAATATGAAGTTGATAATCTATACATGACTGCGCAAATAGCATTTTAAAATGCCTTGAACTGACGTATTATTTATTGACTGCTTCCTTGAGTGTGAAGTCCATACGGTCTGGTACTATCCAAGGTCTATGAGGTTTTTACTGAATTAGCCTAGCCTTGATATCGGCATGGTGGGATGTAGATGGGCGGATCTGACCTGGGGAGCAGACTAAAATAGTACCGCAAGAATTGCGCGAAATTCCTCGTGGGCGATGAACATATTATCGCCAGTCTGGTTGGGTATATCATCTGCAAGTGAGATGAGCTATTGAACACGCAGATTGCCTTTTGCACATGTCTATTCTGTCATGAATCCACAGATGATGTCACAAATTTGTAAGAACAAAATGTTGGCCCAAGAGACTAGAGCAGAGTAGGTCAGCGATCTATTTGTTTTATGCAGTAAGCAATGTAACAGAAAGCATATTGACAATTTTTGGAGCATTAGAAATTATGAAGTTTTCCGACGTGATTCATGATCTTTGCAAATAAAAAGACGTCATTTTCTCGTAATATCACGTGGAAGGTTTCAATGTCTTACTAACGTCACCTGTAGCTCCCTCATTGATTAAAGTGTGGATAATCACCAATGAACATACCTATAGGATAAAATTTTTGCGTAATAAAGAAATGACGCTGACAGTTAATTTTCGTTTTCAATAGATGTTACAGAACCCGAGGAACTTCGAGATTCCACAGCAGTTCTAACAGTTTCTGTTGGTAACGATGTCAAACTGAATTGTATCCCTCCTGGCCCAAAGAGCCATGTTGACGTTTTGTGGGAGCCTCGGGAGGAATTACAAGGTCAAAAACTGGTCACTTTAACAATGCCAACTGTTACAAAAAGTGCTCCGGGCAGCTTTCACTGCCTGGTCGAAAATGCTTCTAGTTACGAAGTTTTACGAAGATTTGAGTTGAATGTCGTTGAACCAGCTGGTATGGCAATGATTTTCTCTCCTTCTTTCTTCTTTTTTTTGTCGTCTCTATATAAATTTTACTGTGGTTAACACCAGACAATTTTACTCTGGTTAACGTCAGACAACTTTACTGTGGCTAACTCTAAACAATTTTACTGTAGCTAACACCAGACAATTTTACTGTGGCTAACACCAAACAATTTTACTGTGGCTAACACCAAACAATTTTACTGTGGCTAACGTCAGACGACTTTACTCGTGAAAGGAGAAATCCCAGCAGGCTCCGAATTGTTTAAACTTTACGAATTTGGCTGCTCATGTCATAAAATTTAGTGAACACTACGCAAAGTAACTGAACATGTTGCATCGTAAGTTAAGATTTCACAAAGACTATTTTCTCGGGGTCTGTCACTCGTCTTCCTTTTTTGTCATCTTTGTAAATCTACGTTTTGTTCTAAGACGTTCCAGTCAACGGCGCTTGGTCTTCTTGGTCTTCGTGGTCGTCATGTGTCGGTCTCCATGCAGGATGCGGTGAGCAATCTCGACACAGGACGAGGAGCTGCACTAACCCACTGCCGGACTTTGACGGAGAGTTCTGCGCAGGAAAAATGAAAGAAAGCCAAAATTGTCCTTCCGTTCCTTGCCCTATGAAAAGTAAGCATTTTTGGATACATACAGTTTATAAAAAATGAACGCAGTGCAGTTTCGTTTAACTGTTTTATATGTTTCAAGGTATGTCCTTTGTGAACAGGTTCTTTGAAAGCAATTTTAAATAGGGTAGGAAGGGGTGTGTATGTAAAAAATTAAGTTGTCTTAACCTTCCCCGTTAACAAATGGTTATAAGTTCTGTCGTAAATCTGCTTCTTGTGCAAATACTAATTGTAGTTTTTTCAACCCAGTCTTGGTTCATTATATACCATTACACATATCAATATACAATCACACACATCCTTATGAAAATTCCACGTGATTTCGCACGTGTAATTTCGTGTGGTAACAGGTGATCAAACATGATAAACGTAATTTTCACATGTGGGTTTTTCCACATGTTTATGTTTTTCACATGTTCACGCTTCATGTATACTTTGATCTCACATGCCTTACCCACGTGGTTTGCATGTGTTGCACATGTGCTTCATGTGTGTTCACATGTGAAACGACCTCACGCTTTCCAATTTTACACCACACACATGTATAAGCACGCTGAGTCAAATCACTTACAAAAAAACATGTTTACGGGACGGTTACGCGACAAATTGTGGGAAGCAATGCCTTTCTATTGAAAATATTAGTCGGTGTGACTGCAGCGTGCCCCGTTCTGACGCGCGTCTGCTTGTGAAGGAGAAAATTGGTGCCCTTATTTCTCTATAAAAGCGTGTTTCCGATTGGGAGAGACTTATTTCAATTTTTCTTCCTTTAACAGATGAAAGTATCTGGTCCCATTGGGCATCTTGGACTGAATGCTCGAAGACATGTGGATTTGGAACAAAGACTCGACGCAGAATATGTTTTGAACCAGTGGTAGGGAAAGGTGAACCTTGTCGTGGAAACAAAACCGAAACAATTCACTGTCAAAAAATTAGTTGCCCTGGTAGGTGAGCTTTTGTTTTAGTATAGGTGTGAATTTTCTTTAAAATGTTTTGAAGGTTTGTCTCACGATGATGGGTTTACACTTAAAAATCCTTGGTTGGATCTTGTCTTAGTTCTCTGATTGCGCTTTGTGCCTAGAAAATTGAAGGACACGTTTAGAAGGAAATGGTATCGAAAGTTTTCAAGAACAAACTCCATAACTTTTGGACATGTTATTGTATTGTTTAGGGTAGAAAGGTGTCTGGTTTTACAGTCCATTTATGAGTTTCGTGTTCAACTAAGTTACTCCGTTACCGATATTATTAAAAAACCTACAAGATAAACTGTTTTCTCAGGTTTTATAATACAGGAAGAGGCGAGAAATGAACTTCTTACTGCTTACTTAAGTTTTTTGTTTCGTACAAACCGCAGAAGTCTTCTCTATATGCTCTTTTCCTCTGAGTTTTGACCCACAAAAGCTCACGAAATATCACGGTGGCCGTCATAATACTGCTGATAGCGTCATTTCCAGTAGCTTCACGTCTCTGACTCTATGCGCAACGCAGTTCAAATGAAATGATTGGTTAACCACTCTACTTTTCTCTGAACAGTGAATGGCAAGTGGTCTCATTGGTCAACTTGGAGCAAGTGTTCAAGAAGCTGTGGAAAGGGAACCAAGACTCGGGGAAGGGTTTGTTCCAGGCCTCTTAATGGTGGGAAACCGTGCATAGGAAAAACAACTAATGAACAGTTCTGCTCAAAAGCTCGCTGTCCACACAACGGTATGCACATACGTAGAGCGTTGTCTGTTTCACTTGTTATTAGGTGGGGAGGAGGGGGGTGCGCTGGGGACCCTTTTTCGAGAGGTAAAATAACTTGTACCACGCTATATGACATAATCCGCTAAGACACTTTACCTTCCCCAAATTGCTTGTTTTTGAAAATCGACCAATTTTTGGAAATGGACCAATCTGACCTACAGTGGTGATAGTGTACAGGCCAGAGAAGTACCTTCTAGTAGCGAGGAGTGGTAAAACGCTTTTATCGTAGATTTCCTTCAACGCTGCACGACGGCTTCGGAAATTCGTCTCTCAGTAAGGTGAATAACCAAGCCATCCTGCCACCCTCGATTAACCCTGTGCATATGACTGATAAGTAGCTTTAATAAAGAGTTACTAGGCCTGTTATAGCGACAGTTTTGAACATGCGTACATCATGGTGTGCTGTACTTTCTGTGAACTGTTTCCTACATCCCCAGAACAATGTTGTGCTTGCACCCCGCGAACAATGTCCTGCCCACTGTGAACAATGTTGTGCTACACACTGTCGACAAAATTGTGCAGACTCCTGATACACTTTAACCATTGACCTGCATAGGCTTAAATGGTGAGCGTAGGTTTGCAAGTGCGATCGACGATCATGTCGCGTTGAGGTGTTCCACCTCTATACTTATCAACATTCTTTTATCACGTCTCTCCCAATCCGATTTTAGCAGTTGTTCAACAAGTTATTTTTGGTATTTTCATGTAGAACTAACACTCATTTTAAAGAGGGCGATTGACAAGGCGACCAAAGGTAAAGGTTGGCTTCATAAACCAGTCACTCCTATCATATTTATGATCGTTGGATTGGTTGCTATTGGTATATTGGTAACCATCTGTTCCAGGTAATTATATAACTGTTTAATTATTTTAAATAATCTGGGTTGCAAATTTATCCAATCAAAACCTTTGACATTAATATTTCGGATGTGGGAGCTTGGAAATATTCAAGGATGTTTGCTGGACGTTCGTCAAGCTCAACCCTCAGAAAAAGGATTTCTGGTTGCTAGACGAGGATCGAACTTTGCAACCTTAGGGTTAGATCCCCGTCTGGCATTCAGAAATTGTTTTCCCAAAGTTTTAGCATGTCCAAACGTCCAGTGATCATCCATCCAGAATCAAAACCTTTAAAACTACGGCGATCGACAATTAAGCCTTTTCCAAACGCTTTCAACATTTTGTTCAACACCTCTCAACATTGTTGAAGTCAGGGATGGCCAAATACATTGAATATTTTCCACCGTCAGCAAGATCAATACAAACGTTGAACGTATGTTGAACAAAAAATTGAACATATTCAAATCTCTTTCAACAAGGTTCAACATCATTGAACGTAGGTGGCCAAACGCGTTCAACATGTTGCATGCAACAATATTGAACGAGGTTGAATGAAATGTTAAAAGCGTTCGGCCAGGGCTTTAGTTGTTTGCTGTAACCGATAATTAGTTGTTTGTTGCTGAATTAAAACAGTGACAGCCGACATGCAAACTTGTTACGCCGTGTCCATTCCTTTGCACTTTCGTCTCAGTCGTTTTCCCATTCTTACGTATGCACTGGTTTTCTTTAGAACAAAGGAACTTCCTAAAAATTATTTTGCGATTCTTAGAAATTGCCAAAAGAACAGAAAGCATAAGAAGCTGGTGAAGGACTTATTTGATATTGACAGGGAACCTCGGCTTGAGGATGGGATGAAAAGACGTCTATCAGAGAAACCTGCACCTGAGAATGGTCGTTCTTGGAAACCAGAATCTTCCGTGAATCGGCGACATACTGGGGCACCAGTTAGTTCTAGACAAACATCGGCAAAAAACGCATTTTCCATCAAGAAAAACTTATCTTTCAAAGAATCTCTGGATCAGAAACGTGGACCCAAGTCATCTCACCTTTCGACATCCGAGAAATCCAATAGCAAAGTTAACCCCCCCGTTCCTCCCTCTCAACCTCATGTGGTTGGTGTTGGTGTCCCACCTCCACCGCCTCCTCCACCTCCTCCTCCTCCTCCACCATGCCCACCGGCACCACAGAAACTCTGAGGTGAATGAAGTGACGCTAATCAAACGTTTGTATTAACTGTTTCCTATTCCAACGTCAACGTGAGGCGGGTAAACCTTCTGGCATTAGCCAGTACAGAATGGCGGACAGGAAAGAGTTAATACAAATGTGTAACTTTTTTAAGATATTGAGATTGATAGACAGACAGAGAGACAGATAGACAGACAGATAGACAGATAGACGGACAGACAGAAGGATGGACAGACAGACGGAAAGACAAACAGACGGACAGAAAAACAGACGGACAGACAGACAAATGGGCAGAAAAGCAGAAAGATCGACAGACAGGCGGACAGAAAGACGGACGGACACAGACAGACGGACGCACACAAAAACAGACAGACGGACAGGTGGACAGACACTGTCCAACAGACAGGTAGGCAGACAGGCAGGTGGATAGACGGACTGACGGGGAGAAAGAGAGAGAGAGAAAGAGAGAGGGAGAGAGAGAGTGAGAGAGAGAGAGACAGAGAGAGACAGAGAGAGACAGAGAGAGAGACAGAGAGAGAGACAGAGAGACAGAGAGACAGAGAGACAGAGAGAGACAGAGAGACAGAGAGACAGAGAGACAGAGAGACAGAGAGACAGAGAGACAGAGACAGAGACAGAGACAGAGAGACAAAGAGACTGAGACAGAGAGACAGAGACAGAGACAGAGACAGAGAGACAGAGAGACAGAGACAGAGACAGAGACAGAGACAGAGACAGAGACAGAGAGACAGAGAGACAGAGACAGAGAAAAAGAGACAGACAGAAAGACAGAGACAGAGAGCGAGCAATAAGGCAGAGATTAAATTGGAAAGATCTTGCTGTAACGCGAGCTATACATAGATTAATAATGATGTGTAAAGTATTAAATAACATGGCCTCTTTTAAATTTACGAGACCATTTTAAAATGTCCACCATTGACAATAGATATTCGCTTAGAAATAGGAAACTGTCTCTAGTTTTACCTAAAGCCCTCACTGAATACCTAAAACATGTTATGTATATTCTGGATCTTGAATCTGGAATGACTTGTCGGAAAATGTAAAATGCAGAAAGATTGATAGACATATTGACAGACAGATTGACAGACAGACAGTAGTGCTTCGCCAAGTTAAAAACATGAGACGACGACATAGTGTTTTCGCACATGCTACAAATTTTTGAACGGTTTCAAAACGTATAAATAATTCATGAGGGAAACGTAAAGGAAAATTATGACCTTGACATGTCTTTAAATGTGTTGAGGAAACCCTCATCGAGTTTTTCACTGCTTTCTATCTCTCAGGCAATATTAATTTTCAAACTTAACTTTTCAATGAACGTATTAAAGGATTCGTTTTTTACTCGTTAAAAAAAATTGCTGGAAAACTCGTGGTTTTATCGGGTCTAAAATGCTTGATTGTGTTTTAAATCCGATGAACATTGCTGCTTGTTTGTCAAACATTACTTTATAAAGATACGTCTCAGTCATGATTTTCTTTTGTGTTTTCCTTAAAACTTGTCATCGAGTTCTTCAACGCTATTTCTAGTTCTTTATTTAGTATTTTTCCGGAGTTTGTCTTACCAAATATTTCTATTTTCCTTTTCGTATTACAGCATGGACCTCACAAAATAACATCCACACTAACCCTAATGCTCAACTCTGTAAACCTCATTTCATGTGGTATACTTGGTGAAATAATGTATATATGAGTGTAATGCACTAACATCTTTAACCGGATTCTTGTACGAACTATATCTCAGACGGTAATAAACAGGCACTTGTCGCAATACTATATGTTACGTTTATTATTTTTATTTCTTTCAACCCATGTGCATGTATATCTGTTTGTTCACCCGTCTTTTCGTCCATCTTTCATTCATCATATCTTAATGCATCTTTCTACATTTCCATCTATTCACCCATCCTAACTATTCATTTTTGGGGCATTCATCTACTAACAAACATTTTCTTGGTTGCGAAACAATTGACGTAATTGTTTGAAATAATGAAATCCAAGGTGGCCACGCCCACTTTGGGCTTCATGAAGCTGAAAATGTCGAAATAGAGTGATGTGTAGACAGTTCACGACGAAGTAGGAAAAATTCACAGGTAGTACTCCGCCAAATCTCTCGTTTCATGAAGCTGCAAGGTATTTGTAGTCAAATTTAGAAAAACTAAGCATTTTCGTCCATTTATTTCATTTAGAGTACATTTTGAACATTTTCAAGGAAATTGGTTGGCGTTCCCTGGGTTTTCTTCACCTGGTACTGAATAAATACTAAAAGATTAAAATATTAACGATGTTTGATAGGACTGAAGTCTGGAAACTTAAGTGGAAAACGTTGATACCATTATCCATGTTGAGGCCAGGTCCAGTTGGACCAGAGATTTGGTAACCAATTTAAAATGCACACTTTATGATCGCAGAAAAGGGCTACATAATAAGGAATATAACAAGTTTGATACGTTTGTCTTTGTTCGTGTTAATTTGATCATTTTGATCATGTTGTGGATGTGACCAAAGGTCATTCCCATTAATATTGCAGTATTTCTTATTTAATGGCCTTTCCGTTCAAAGCACTGGAGACCGTGAAATCGTCCGGTAAGTGTCCATCTACTTCTGCACTTCGGGGATATGTAACGTGATTGATGCCTTCTAACCTTCCGAGTATTTCCTTAACCCATTAACGGGTCAAATTTTTCAAAAGAAACAGCTAATTATGTATTCTATTCAAAATCCTTTTGAAAATCTATTGAAATTTGTTCATGCATCCATTTTCCATACTTTAGATTGCACAGACATGTCTGATCACCCGTTAAAAGGTTAAGGTCCTCTTAGTACGACGAAAGATGTTGAAATATCAGTCAGGATTTATGTTATGAAAATACTTTACTAAAATTGTTTGGCTCTGACTAAATGCTAAACACAAGACGTTTCGACCAGAAAACTCTGGTCTTCATCAGTTAAAACATTTTGAAGGCCAATTCAGTAACCGTTTATATATGTATAAGATAATAAATTAGCATAAAATGAAAATAAAAATTAAAATTTAAATTATTAAAATTAGCATAGAGATTTATAAGATTACAGCGTTAAAATGTAAAACCATCATGCTGTGATTGTTCCAGTATACATGAGGGATTTATTCACAGTGGTGTGTGGATATGTTCATTCCCTGCTTTGGGATCAACAGTTGAATGCGAAGCCTCTAAAAAAACTTTTTTAGGCCAATTGATCTTTTTGTGTACAATAGATATGTTCGCAAAAATGAAACCCGTGAGCTTCGTTGTTTGCATGCTGAGCCACTTTGGAATTCGGATGATTGTCTACACATGCTTTCTGATGTTCTTTTGATCTAGTCTTTAAAGATCTTTTGGTTTTACCATTGTAGACAAATTCGCAATCTTTACATGTTAATTTGTAAACGATTCTCGTTATTTGGTCTCAGTCTCTTTCATCCTTAGGTTTTGTAAATATTTGGGAGAGGCGACAAACAGGCTTGTATGCTACATTAATGTTCTCTTTTCTCAAGATCCTTGCTAGTTTGTCAGAAACTCCTGGAATGTAGGGTAAAGAGATAAAAAGTGGATTTGTGTTGTTCTGCTATAATTCTATTGGTGTATCATGATTGTCTTTTCGTTGCATACAGTTGTTTTGAAATCTCACGGGACAACCATTTCCTTTCAAAAGTGCACGTGCATTTTGAATTTCATTATTTTTACCTGAAGTTATGGATGGTATGCTTGTTGGTCTCTTGAACAACGTTTTGACCACAGATCGCTCGTGTTAGCTGGGATGGCACGAATTAAAATCTAAATATTAGTCCTAACGTGTTGGTTTTCTATAGATTTCCGCGATGACTTTATTACTCTCTCGTTTCGTTAACGTGTGAAGAAAAGGTAAACGCCTATATTTTTTTCTTTTTCCATCGTAAATTGGATATGCGGGTTTATGCTGTTTAATGGCGACAGAAACGCTTGGACATCTTTACGTATACCAAACATGCATGGCTGTCATCAACGAATCTGTACCTCCATTTGGGAGGAGTATGGACTGATTGAATGTCCCTTTCTGACTCCAAGACAAGGTTAAACTGACCCCAACTGACCCCAAGACCAGGTTAAACAGACCCCAAGACAAGGTTAGCAATGATAGCACTTACAAGCGACTTTATTATTAAACCAAATATTTGTTTCTAAAATGTGCCTTCGTAAGTGGAGAAACTGTGATGTAAAACAAATTGTAAAAGTCTATAACGATGTTATCAACTGATAGATCAGTGCGGCCGAAAACGTATTCATCATTATTTTGTCTTTTGCGAACAACATTCAAGGCGAGGTCAACAGGAATCGAAGTGAATAGAGACCACGTCAACCAACGTTGAGTGAACTCACATGGGAATCCATTTCCAGAATGGCAATTAGTAATGTGAAAAATAATTGAGCATTTTGTGTACAAATTTCTAAGGATTCTTCTGAAGAAAGTTGAAGTTTTCCTTTATTGTACTTTACATTACTTAGAAAAGTTTTATTCGTTGAAGTAAGAGTGACGTTCTTAACCCCTTTGGAGTTCACTTAACTAGACAAGGAACTGCTATTTTGACCAGAAACTATATTAATTGTATTAAAAATCTAAGTTGAACTGCAAAATTACTCCATATTCCTGTTCAACACAGCTCCCCTTATACTCCTGAACCAGAAAGTATTACTAGCAGTAGTTCTCCAACATTGCCTGTACAAAATTCACCATTCGCAGTTCTCAAGGGTTTTAAAATGGGACACCTGAATATCACGAGTCTGATCAGATATTTGGAGGAACTACTTGTCTATATGTTGGACAAACCTCTGGACATACTATTAATGAGTCTAGATTAGATAGTTCAATTAACAGCTAGATGGTTGAGATACCTGGCTACAAAGCGATAAGAAAAGATCGTAATAGAAACGGAGGAGGAGTTGCAATCTACGTAAAAAAGTAACGTTAATTTCATAAGGCGTGAAGATTTAATACCAACTAATCTCGAGGCAGTCTGTATTGAAATTTTAAAACCAAAAAGTAAACCATTCCTCGTTGCAACTTGGTATCGTCCACCAGATACTAAAATTGAACTATTTCACGATTTTGAACTGTTTTTACGACAAGCCGACAACGAGAGAAAAGAGCTTATAATAACCGGAGACTTAAATTGCAATTTCTTACAATCCTAAAATAACATATCACTAAATAAAATACAGGATCTCGTGGATATTTACCAGCTCCAGCAACACATCAAAAGTCCTACTAGGGTAACATTAACTTCTGCAACCCTTATAGATGTAATTTTTTCACAAATTAACAACAACAAAATTATAGACGCTGGGGTTATTGATTTTGGGATCAGTGATCACAATTTGGTCTACGTTTGTAGGAAAGTTAGTATTCCTAAAGAGAAGTTTAAATTTGTCGAGTCTAGACAATTTAAACATTTCAATAGGATTAAGTTTCAGGAAGATCTAAGGAATCCCTTCATATCAATTAACGCAATTTCAGACCCTAATCTTGCTTGGGAAATTTGGAAAAGAGAATTTTTGAAAGTCTCTGACAGACATGCTCCAATTAGACAGCCCAAAGTCAGAAGTGAATATAAGCCTTGGCTTACCCAAGATATTAAGAAGCTAAGTTATCATAGAGATCACCTAAAACAAAAGGCAGTTAAACTTGGATCTTCTGTCTACAAAAGAGCTTATAAAAAATGCAGAAATTATGTAAATCGTTTGACAAAAACAACCAAGTCCAATTATTACAACTCAAAATTACTTAATGCGAAGAACAGCAAGGAAAGCTGGAAAATTATTAATGAAATATCAAATTTACAATCTAAAACCACTACGGTTAATAATCTACAAGTAGACGGAAACTATAGAACCGGTGACAAAAACATCACTGAAACTTTTAATCCTTCTCTAACATTGGTCCTAATCTAGCGAACAAACATACCAAGTAATGGTTTTAATCCCTTGATCTATATGACCCCGACACAAAACTTGTTTCACTTTACAACAATAACCCAAGAGGATTTGAAATGTACATTGAACCAACTGAAAATTAGCAAGTCAGCTGGACATGACAAGATTACAGCAAAATTACTAAAGGAAGCAGGTGACTCAATAATTGATTCTTTGGTTTATATTTTCAATTCATCGTTAGAAACAGAGATTTTGCCTGAAGATTTGAAAGTAGCTTGTGTCTCACCTATTCACAAAGCTGGATCTAGATCTGATTGCGGAAATTATTGACCCATATCTGTTATTTCCGTTGTTGCAAAAGTTATTGAAAAAATCGTTTATAATCAATTATCCTCTTTCCTAGAAACTAACAAAATCATTATATCTCAGTTATCAGGCTTTCGGGAAAAACACTCGACTGAGACCGCACTTCTTCATTCCACAAACCAGTGGCTAGTCAATATGGATAATGGGCTCGTCAACGGTGTCTTATTTCTTGATTTAAAAAAGGCGTTTGACACCGTTGACCATAACATACTATTATCCAAACTCATATTGTACTGTGTGCACGGAACTGCCCTCCGGTGGTTTCAGTCATACCTTCACAACCGTAAGCAAATTTGTAAAGTGAATGAAGCGATGACGGGAACGAAGACTGTAAGCTGCGGTGTACCACAAGGGTCTAACCTTGGACCGCTACTGTTTTTACTATATGTCAATGATTTGCCAAACTGTCTTAAAAAAACAAATGCAGCCTTATTCGCCGATGACCCTAACTTATCGTGCGAGGGAAGCAATTCTTTACAAATTGAAGAAAAACTTAACTCAGATCTTGAAAATGTCCATAAATGGTTGTTGTCAAACAAATTAACTTTGAATAATGAAAAGACTGAGTACATGATTATCGGATCACGACAAAGATTACAAGCATTCTCAGATAATGATCCTGTCTTAACGATTGGGGAGGAGACTATTAAATGAGTATCAAATAAAAAGGTGTTAGGTGTAATCATCGATGAACAGCTGAAATGGGACAAACACAATGACGGACAATGCAAACCTATATCTAGAAATCCTAGCTTGTTAAAAAAAGCAAAACAGTTTGTACCTCAAGATACTTTAATTACTATGTATAATGCACTGGTGTTGCTCCATTTCAATTATTGTTCTACTGTATGGCATGATGGTAACAATTCTAGTATAGAAAAACTATTCAAACTGCAGAAGCGCGCAGCTAAAATTATTACTGGGTCCACATATGAAATTCGGTCAGTCGAAATCTTTAATAACTTAAAATGGTCTCCCATCATCAAAACTTTGAATCAACGTGAATGGATAACGATGTACAAAATAATTAAGGGTTTAGCACCAAACTATTTGTCACAGTTGTTTAACACATGTGATAACCACTATTATAACTTACTGAGTAATAACACAAAACTTACACTAAATAAGCCAAGAACTGATTTCCTAAGTGAAGTTTTTCCTATAGAGGAGCTGTGTGTTGGAACAGGTTAGATGAACATACAGTAAACAATATTAATACAAAGACCTTGAAAACATTCAGAAATCTGTTAGCCAACCAGTGAATAATTCACTTATTTTATTTTGTAAATAGCTATATATAGTTTGTAATATAGGTATGTAATATATTAGCTTAATGTTTGTAAGAAGAAATTTACACGGCCTTTTGAAAAGCAGACTATCTGAAAGGCTACAGTGTTTAAATAACATTAAATAATAATAATAAATAAATAATAATAATGATTGGTTGGCCACTACAGACTACGATTTGAACGACAACGATTTGAAGAGTGGCTCAACCAATCTCAAACGCATTAACAATTCATGAGTAAAACACAAAGGTAATCAGTACCGAGATTTAGTTTGGATACCTGACCTTAACTGGCGTAGAATTCAGACAACTTTAAACCTCGTTTTTTCTTTAAAGGAGGATTTGCTTGGCTAATTGCTATCGTTTTTCAACTCATTTCTCTGTATTTGGATATCCGACGAAACATTCCTTCTCGTGTATAATGTGTTCTAGATGAAAATGATGGTGAAATAGTCAGTTTAATGAACTTAATTAAGCTCGTCGTGGCTATTTTGTCCCAATCTTCACCCCCACAGTGTAGGATTAATGAGCCGCTAAAACGACTTTTTTAACGACCGCCGCGCTGAACTTGTTGGCCAACACAACAAGCTCAGCTTTATAAAACAGAGAAAAGAATGCGAGTAAAGAATTTCTGGCAGCTTTTCAGCATTTTATTGTTCTCGGAAAATCCCAACAATTAAGAAAACAAACGAGGAGAAATGTTAAAGCATTGGGAAAGAGTCCCTTAAAACGTTCTGTACATTCTAAAAAGCTCGCTCAAGTCTTTGGTTTCATGTCAGACAAATACTGTGCTCCAGCCCGTAAATGGAAACCCACAATGCACCGCAGCAATCAGGCGATTACTGACGTCATAGAATGATGTCATCAGTCAATTAGTTTTAATTGCATTGTCTAATTGTTAAAGATGCAAATATACGAACAGTAAGGGAAATGTTCTTGAAACATCTTTTGGTGTTTCTTACTTACCTACTGCTCCAACCAGTTGGCCTGGTTGTTTCTCAGACAACAACTTGTGAAATTTTACAACCTTGTGGTGACCGCGGGGAGTGCGTTGATTTAAAACTTGGCGACTCATCTAACATTTTGTCGACGGAATGTGGCTGCAAATCCAACTACACAGGACGCTGGTGCCAGTTTTTCGGTAAATATGAAAACAAGGTTTCAGTGAAGTTAGCTCTTTTTTCTGTTCGGCAAAGCTTGTGGTAGCTGGTCTTAGTAAATCATAACTGCGCATGCCTCTCAAGTTTTAAGCACAGAATCCTTTTCTGAGCCCGTGACAAGGATGAAGTTGTTCACTATTTAATGCCCCCAGTGTCCGATATATCTGAAATCTGGCAAGAAAAGAACCAGTGCGAGGACAAAGGAAAAACAAAGAGGGAACAAAGAACAAAGGAAAAGAAATTGGAAGTTAAAAGGGTAATCACCTGGCCGACTATGAAATGTTCTCACCATTGAGATGCAAGAAATTAGATGGCTGAGCAAACGTTATATATTGCTATACTAACAGATCTTATTATAAAGAGGTATTATCTTGTTTAAGCTTTGTTGTTGGTGCACGAAGCGCAATCGTAAGACCTCATCTGGATCAAACCGGCATTATGTACATGTTGCTGACAAGCCAGAAAGAATTATTGCTTTTTTCCCCCTTTTATCAGGTTGATCTGTTCATTTTTTATGAAACATCCCATACGAAAATTTCACCTGTTATTTCACAATAGAAAAACATGGAATTGGAACATTTTCACATATGAAATTTTCAATTCAAATACGATTGAATATGAAATTTTCAATTTAAATATATATTCAAATTTTAAACTGTATTTTCATGTATATACATTGTATATTCATACATGTATATTCATAGATATTTTCATGTATATACCTCGCTCTTAGCTAATATTATGCCATAAAGACTGCTTTAATAATAGTAAATGTTATAAAAACGTTCTTCAAGGTCAATTTAAAAAAAAAAAAACATCCGCTATTTTTTTCAGACGGAAAATACAGACCTTTCGACGAAGGTAATCAGTCACTTTAATCATTTTTTCACAATGCTCAATCTGTCGTGATTTTACAGCGTTCAGGCAGTGAATGTGCATGGTGAACAGGCGTAACGACGTTGTGAGTTGAAACAAGTGGTAGCTGAGATGGTAGGACATTTATAGATTACCTCGTTGTGGGTTGTTAGACTGGAAGATCAATAGTTGTGAATTAAATGTCTTTGTTGCTTAGTTGGTCGAATATTCCGCTAGACTTGCAAAGGCTGTGTGTTGAGCGGTTTTTTAGCTCAGTTTGGACAAGAGTTCGGAGGTTACTTTACCTCATAGCTTAGGTAGTAAAAGTTAAAGTGCAGGTACAAACGTTTGTACGTTATATAGGTTTCGTAATTCATTTAACTGAGCCGTGAACTAGAGTATTAAAGTCGTGGCTAGTGGGACCAAGTGATTCAGTTGGTAGAGAGTAGGTCTACAGTACAAGTGTTTGTGGGTTGGATGATCTTCACGTTCAGTTATTTAAGAAACGAACTACTTAACAAAAGGCTCCAGTATTATTAGTCTTGTAGTTCAATATTCGACTGGAGTGTCATGTACTTTAATGTGGCGTTGGATTATAGAGAAGAAAGAAACTTGAATTGAATATAGTCTTAGAAATTCGTCAACCGGATTTAGTATTATCTTATGTATTTTTGTTTTTTGTTCTAGCAAAAGTACCTGGAACTCCGTCTATCATCACAGACACCAAAACTCCTGATTATAATCAGCATTATGAATTGACGTTCAACTTCGTACGAAACCCTCACGCTGGGAACGTACTGTACTACATTGTGAGATACAATGACTATGGAATTCCAACGAAGTACGAGTGGAGATCTATCATTGTACCAGCCACTGGTCATGACAACTACACAGTTTCCTTTAATACCTTTGACTGGGGCTATACGTACAATATCGAGGTATACGCTGCCAACAAACATGGCGTCGGACCACCAGCCAATCGAACAGTTCATAGGCCAGAAGGTCAGTTTACATTTGTATATTAGGTTGTAACATTCATAGTAACCAGATGCCTTCTTGTCTAATTGTTGACTCTGAATGATCGTTTAAGCAACATGAATTTGGTACCATATTATTGCTGCATTAAACAGCAATAAATCGTTTTCACTTTCTCTCATCAGACCATTGGTTAGATTTTTAACTATGCTAATCCTTCTTACTTTCACTCTTTTTTCTTTCTTTCATTCTTTCCTATCTTTCCCTTAACTTTTCTTTTTCTCCTTTTTTCTTTCCTCGTCCATCCTTTCATTTTTTTCCCACTCTTCCCTTTTTCTTCTTTCTCTCTCATTCTCATTATTCTTTTATATTTACACTCTATATTTCCTCCTTCCTTCCCTTCTTTCTCTTATTCATTCCTTCTTTTTCTCTTTGTTTACTCTTCCCTACCTCTATTACTTTCTTCCTTCTTTCCTTCTTTCCTTCTTTCTTTCTTGCTTTCTTCACTTGCTTTCATTCCAGTTGATAGTCACATTACTTTGTCGTCGTCCACAATATTCCCTCTTTCTTGTTTTATGATGATATAATTCACGTGTTTTTGTTCTTCTAAAAACCTTGATTGTGATTTGCATTAATAGCCTTTCTTCCACGCTTTGTCGAGTTGAGTGAGGACCGCACTGGAAAGAAAGCAATATGTTCTACGAAACCCTTCCAGCTTTTCTGCCGGGCTCAGGGTGTCCCTGCTCCAAAATATTCCTGGTACTTGAACGGAAAAAAACTCGTTGGAAATGACACCGTGAGCATTGAGGACACAGTTCTTAACATATCGAAACCATCTACCAAACTTCATCAAGGATCCTACCGCTGCATGGCTACGAACGCTTGGGGAAGTGTGATGAGTCGTCCAATTAAAGTGAAATTCCTTGGTAACTATTCGTTATCGTGATTTTAAATTACGGCAAAAATAAATCATAATTCCACCAGAGTTGACACTTGTTTCAATGATATGAAAGATACTCCAAACAACTTCTGATAACAATGGTGTGATAATGTGAAATAAAAATTATACCTAATTAATTAAATTTAGAACAGTCAGAATGGTATAGTTTAAGACCCAGCCTTCGTAACTCAGCCAAATATACCATTCCGACCTTCAAACTTCATTACTACCATGTTATCGAGTGTAAATTCTAAACATTCGTTGATTATGCCCTTTCTCTTCATCGGTATTACCAGCATTATAAATATAGAACTCGTGGCCAACTTCTTGAAACGGCCATTCCCATTGTCACCTTGGTGTATGTGTTAAAATCACGAGAGCATGGTGGACAAATTGGGGCAAATCATAAGCTGATTCTTTCTTGCAATGATTGTCATGGGGTGATTGCACGTGCTAGGATGACAATGGCAAGGTAGAAAATCTGACGTGTTGGCGAGCAGTTAGGTTGTCATGTGACATGAAAGTATTTGACGTCATGTAACGCCACTTAATTGAAATTTATTTTTAATTACGTCATCTGCTGATTTATGACGTCATTTTAATCTCATGTTTTTGCTGTAGTTCCCAGTAATTTCGTCCATGACGCGCACTCTTGGGATGGACAGTTAGTTCGATATGATGTCAACGTTGGAAAACCTTTTGAGTTACCATGTCCCAGTCATGTTCCGAAACGTCCTGGGAACATCAAATGGAGTGGAAACACGACAAACGGCGTTATCAAGGATTTTCCGTCTTCAGAACGAGTTTGGGTTACCAGCAATGGAAGCTTGTACTTTACGTATGTCACCGAGAAGGATATCGATTTTATCAACGACCTTGATGGAATAAGGTGCAATTTGGGACAAACATCTGAGAATGACAGACCTTTTGAAGGATCCAATCTATTCAAACTTGTTAAAAAAGGTACGAATTTCCAGTTGCCGTGTACTATGTTTCTATGGCGTGAATACCTTATTGTCACTAATTTTCGCTGTCACTGAATTTCGCGAAATTAAGAGAAGCACATTTCGCGACATTTGACTCGAGATGTGGCAGAAAAATCATGTTGAAAGTGACTAAGTTTCGTGAAAATCTTCTAAACAGTGAGGCACAAAAACAAACCGATGGATTGAGGATCGACGCCAGAGATTTTAATTTCACTTATCACAGGCATACTTTGCAATGGTAGTTGGAACAGGGATTTATAATTGGAAGTTAATTTCGCGTTTGACGTGTGCAAATCCGATTCGAATCCGATCCGATCCGAGCGGATTCGTTCGGAGTCGGAGCGATAAATATAAATTTTGGGTAGGATCGGATTGGAAAAGTTGTATGGCAGTCGGATCTGATCGGATTATGATTCACGAATTTGAAACAATAAAACTTTAGTGCTGACTAGCGCTGAGTGACCTAACTAACGCTAACATAACTGACGTGCTTCTGTTGTGTTTATGGTTTTGTATTGCATAGTGATTGAGTGGTGACATATTAACTATTTCCGGCTTCGGTAACAAAATACACTTTAAGACGTCAACATTGAACATTCAGTAGTTGTTTCACTTTGATGTTGAACGGGTGCGATGGAGTCATTTCATAATAGAATAGTGTAGAACATTCTAAAGCCTTGAAAATACATTTAGAAAGTAATCATGTTATAAAGAAGTATCTGGAACTTTCTATAAAATTAGTCAGAATGAGTAAGCATGAGATGATTAGTAGGCAGAAATGGATGATGTAGAATTGTAGAATGTTCTTTCTGACGTTAAACTTCTCGATTAACGACCTTCATTTTGTAATTTGTAAAAAACTTTCTGTCACGTATTATCTATTTATCTTCTCATTTTTCATTTGATTAAACGGTTTACATTTGATTTTGATGACAACTCAGGCTTCTCGTAAAAACACAATATCCTGTAAAAATAGGTTATTAGGAAACATTTGACTTGATTGAAAAGGGTATAGTTTCAGTTCAGATTTTTTTCGGGTCAGATCGGATCGGATCGGCATGTTTTACTGACTTCAGGTCGGATCGGATCGGATTCGGATGCAATTTTTTCGGATCGGATCGGATTCGGATTTCGATCATTAATCAATTGTCGGATTCTAACGGTCCAATCCGATCAGATGCACACCTCTATTTCGCGTTGTTAATTTTCGCAATAATCTTTTTTTAACGGGAACTTAATTTCACGATTTTTCCGTAATCGCAAAAGTCGCAAAAATAAAGTCCCGCTAAAACTAGCAACGATAAAGTAGTCCATAAAATATACGTTATCTAACAAGACTGTACTGCTGCATATCCCGACTTTCTTTGTCTGGAATCAGCAATATCTGGACACTTCGACATGACCATGATTCGGAGTTTGTGTTGAACCAGCCAAACAAACTGATAATAATGGTAACTGGTGATATGGTTTCAGCTGTAGAGGTATTCTAGACCTTGTAACGCATCTAGAATACTTATAGTAACCAAGGCAAAGTTTAATGAAATAAAAATAGATAAAATAACTGAATTGAACTTAGGGGCGGCGGTGCGCTACTTTGAGCTGAGAGGGCTTGGGATTAAAATACGGGATATTGCATACTGCTCCGGGAAATTTCAGCGCAAGAGTTGTAAAACGTAGCAGTGTGAACTTTATATTTGAAGAAAAGTTGGGGCTATATCCCCCCCGTGGTTCCGCTGTCCCTGGGACTAATTTCCAGAGTCCGTTCTCTCTTCGAGCTTGTCCGGTCATTCTCCTCATTTATCCAGTAGAACGCGGGAGAACACTAATCTGAACTTCTGGTGGAGCTTGTGATGGATAACAATTTAAAAGAGTTTGTAACTTTCAGCATTGAAAGGCAGGAAGAGAGGCTGACTCCCCTGAGTATTTGATATCAACGCATGCCTAGCAAATTGGCCCAAACGCCCCACAATTGTTGGTGAAAAAACCACTTTACCTGTTTTTTTAACTTGAATATGATCGAAATGATTTATTTTTAAGAATGGATATAGTTTTAACGTCGAGTGATTCTGTCTTCAATCGTGGAGAGTTTCATTAAACTTTCTAGAAGTTGTCTCTACTTGTAAGGACTTTTATGAACAGGAAACGCATAAGATCAAACAAGTTATCGCACACTAGGATTATCTTTTTTGCCATTCATGGTTGGTTATACAGGTGTCAAATAATTTTTAGCTTTTTAATTAATTGATTAAACAGGAACTGTTTTGACGTATTTATGTAACCTGATGCAAACACGAGGAGAAGGTTGCGAGAACTCAAAAGCTCATGTGAACGCCCGAGACTGAAGGTCGAGGGTTTAAACAGGCGCTTGAGAGTTTTTCCAACTTCTCCGTGTGTTTGTACCAGGCTATATGAACACAACAAAACAGTTTCTATTTCTTTTATAAAATAAGCAAAGAACTAAGCCATAATAATTGTGAATAACAAACTTTGTTTTCAATTTCAAATGGTAAGTCCTTATATAATTCGTAAACAAGTCAGAGTATCCCATTTGCGCCAAGAACAAATTCTGGCGTCAGAACGGTGCCTGTGATGTCATAACCGTGTTTGCATATCCTGATATAAACACTGTAACTAGCCAATCACTACGGGCGTAACACGAAACTTATTTTATAATACATAATACAGATCCAATTTCTTATGGTCCAGTCATTCCGGTGGAAATGCTACATGTAACATAAAACAAAAAATCTCTCTTCCCAGGCGTTTATAAACCAAATATTTCCCTTGGGTTCCATGAAAAACCAAAGTGTATTGAAGTTTTGCATGGAAATGCTGCTGAATTTTACTGTTCAGCACAATCCAGGTAAGCTTTTCCAAATATAATGTTATCTGGAGATAAAGAGGAGTCCAAAGCAGCACTGGGAAAGGCTTTTTTCTTAACTTTGCACAATTGTACATGCAAGAGTTAAAGGCGATGCTATCATACGCGACTAGTGTATAAAACCTATTATATGAATGTATCTTAATGTCCACGATTAACTATTCTTAAGATACAGATAATTTGAGGCGATAAAATCAAAAGTAAAGTTTACGTAGACGGGGTCAAAATAACGTAAGCGATGCCAGTGAAAGTAACCAATCAGACCTCTTTAGAAAAGATGAAATGGGAATTCTGACAAGCTAATATAAAAGATCCATTGTTACGGACTGTTTTACTCAATGATCTGACGTATATATTTCTGGTTTCCCCCAAACACTAAACTCTTGAAATCTGCTAAAGAACTGATGATTATGAAGTTGCACTTACTGTAATTACGTGGTATACTATATATCTTGATTTATACTACAGATAAACTGCAGAAGTTATAAACAGAACAACACCGCAATAACATTTAAAATAAGTTCAAAACGAAAAGTTAGGTTCCGTTCCTTCATTTGGCGTTTTCATTTCACATTTTCTATCGTTATTCACTATTGATAAATGTTAAATTGTGTAATGCTGAAGTCTTCGCTGGTAATGTGGCGAATGTGATCACACGACATGACCTCCGTCAAACAAATTTGACCGGACATTGGCGGTGGATTGACTGTTATTTTGAGTCCCAGGCGATGTATGGATAAGAATTATTCCGTGTCTGATCTATTACTACTTATTCAATGCAATCATTTCTTTTGTATTTTCTTCATGAACAATTAACAAATATGAATATTTTCAATGATTTCAATGATGGATTGCTTGACTGATAAATTGCTTCGATTGACTGATCGATTGACTGGCTGACTCATGAACTGATTGGTTGACTGATTAATCGACTGATTGATAGATCAATCGATTTGTTGACTGATTAATTAATTGATTAAGTTATTGATTGATTGATGTATTGATTGATTGATTGACTGATTGATTGATTGATTAATTGATAGGAGGCCAACAGTTGTCGAGACATTAATTATTCATATTTTTTACCTTTGCTACGATTTCCAGCAACACGACTGTCATCCGTTGGATTAAAGGAAAAGGCCACGAGTATTTGCAGTCTAATACTTCAAAATATGAAATCGTGGATTATGGCCGAGTACTTCGAATTAAAAACCTCGTCGAAAGCGACTCTGGGTCGTACACATGCGTTATATATGTTAAAAGCAAAACAGGTGATAAGGACTACGAGGGCCAACAGCTGCCTGAAAGATATCCACGCAAGGAAGTCCTCACAGCCGCGGGCAATTTGTCAGTTTTAGGTATTTATTTATTTATTTTTATTTATTTATTTATTTATTTATTTATTTAACCTTTAACTTAAACTAAATTTATTTAATTTAATTTATCTAATCTAAAATTTTCACATGAAAAGTTTTTTTTATCCGAAATAGTTTATTTGTGGGAAGTTGACACACGATATGATTTTATGAAGAAGGCTTTAATCTCCCGGTTGTCACGTGTAAAGCCCTTGATGCATTTAGCATTGTTTCGGAACGGGGGTGGTGCCAGGAATTTCCCGACAAAGGCGCTAACCCCCCGGCTAGAGGGGCTTACCCTGAGAGGCCAGGACAAACGTTCCCTCTACCTGATTTTTTTTGTTTTCTCTGTGTGGGTTTGGTCACTTCTTGAGATGTATATGAGCTTGCAAGAGCTGGTAAATCTGTGGAGGCCTTTTGATTGGAGTTAAACGAATAGTACCAACTTTATAAAGTTAATATAATACTTAATAAAAAAAGCCGCCGAAGTACGGCTCCACAAGCCATCTTCACCCTTCACCATGACGATAACACAAAAAGCTCAGGTGAAGGAAATGGTGTGCCACACCCCCACACCCTCTCACTAGCTACTTCCTCATCGCAGGCTCAATGTTTGGAGAGTCCGTAATAAATGCCACATCTTTATTACAATGTAGGGCCTACCGACCTGAGGTACAGAATAATTCATGGAATTCGACTATACCAGGGAACATCTCTTGCGTTGAAATGTGGGAATGGCTTAGCCAAGGAAAAGGTTTGGTGGTATTTCAATGGCAAAACTTTGGAAGAAAGGCAAGATTCACAATTTGAAATACATCTTTTTTCACTAATTCCACTTTATTTATCAACTTCTGTCGAGCAGGACATCACATAAATATTATTGCCAGATATAGTCATAGAAATTGTTGAAAAATTACAACTATTTTATTATTAAGTTCTTATTGGATGGGATATTGACTGAACAACGTACGTAACATAAATGATAATTTATGAATAGATAACTATGATCATAGTAATCAGTATGATATATCATGTTAACGTATATTAAAAATTGAGAATAGTTTTAATGTTACCGTAAAATTCATCAAGAATTTATTAGTAAATTCGTAAAGAAAATCATAACCGTGTTGTGTCTTTATGCAACACCAAGGGAGGGATTCTCGCTTGCCACAATCTGAAACAGATAAAAATATTCTATCCTCGACTGTTTCAGATTGTGGCAAGCGAGAATCCCTCCTTTGGTGTTGTGCTGTTGCGCCACTGCCTACGCTGGACCAGCCTTGTTGATGATTTTTACGTGTCTTTATATGTGATAAAAGACTCATGTGACTTTATAGGTAGATAAGAAAATATTTTTTTTGGCTTAGAAAACATAAATTTCCGAGTTTTCTTCACAAATTAGCGTATTAAGAGGTGAACTTCATAAGACATTTAAAAAACTCGCAGTTCGTGCTTTATCGGGTCTAAAACACTCGCCTATCGCCTCGTGTTTTAAATTCCGATAAAGCACTCCTGCCCGGTTTTTAAATATTACTTAAAACGTTATTATATTTTAAAAAGTTAAAATCGAAATTATAATAACGATGTTAATAGTAATAATGATAATAATAATAATTATAATGATAATAATAATGACAACAACAACAATAATAATAATAATAATAATAATCTATCTGGAATAGTTAAGATAAAGTAAAGTTCATTGGTTTTCTTGTATTCTTAAATAAGCTAACTTTGGTATCTTCAAATTGTGGCTCATAGCAGGCTATCACTAAATAATAATAACAGCAATGACGATAACGATGATGACAATAATAATAATAACAATAACAATAATACTAATAATAATAAAGGTAGGCAAGATGTTTCGGCATCCTCAGAGAGTGGCGCCCCTGCCTTGCCAGCTGGGTAAACGGGTAACTGAAAGCCACTGCTTGCCTTAATTGGCCGTCAACGGTAAGTAACCTCACCTAAGGTGTTGGCAAACCTTCCCTGTTAGCCCAAGGACTAGTAAATCCTTCTGACCGTCCTGATGTCCTTTACCTTAAATGGTTGAGTGAGCCCAGGACATCTACGTGTCTGAAAGGAACTCTCCTAGTCTAAGAACAAAACAGATTACATTATCCAACTTCAGCTATTGGACTGGCGTCTAGTTTGCCTTAATTGGTCGGCTTTGCGGAACAGACCCTTAGAATAGTCTGAGAGGAAGTGTGATGGTTATTGAGGAAGTCTCATGATTTATAAGTGCAAAGCACCAGTCCTTGACCATGCCCAACCAACGGAATTGTGTATGTGAGACTGTGGTGCAAAATGGCATTAACTACTCACGATGTCACTTTGTGATTGCCATACCACTATAATTTATGGGACATGTGCCCACTTTGGCATAATATGGCAATTTGGGCTAAACGACCTCATTGGCTCGTATGAGCTGACTTTCCTCAATAATAATAATAATAATAATAATTTTGACTAAATGAGCTAGAAAGAAAGAGTAACAGTTGTTGTCTTTGACAACCCATTGTGACAACCCAACACAACCTGCGTATCGAAGAAATAGGGTACTTTGTCTTCTAAATTTCTTTGAGGGAAATTTCATAGGCAAAGTCAAAATTCCCATCTTGTGTGATAAATGAGAGAAATTCGTGGTTTGAAATTCCTCGGACAACAAAATAATCCAAGGTGTTATTTGAATAATTTCGATCCATCTGCCATGTTTTGGGTGATTCAGTTTAATAATTTTGAGGACAAAATTAAATTACTCACAAAGTCAGGGTTCTGTGTTGATGTCAAAGGTCATTTCGGTTGGATATATTCCAGAACTACCTATTTCAAACACGGAGCATTACGTAGAAGTCTGGTGAACGACATTTTTTTTTTAACTTTACGATTTCATTCAAATAAGACAATTTTAAATTACGTTTCATTGACACGTAAGATTATCTTGAAAGCTAACTTAATTTACAGTAAGTTTCATTGTTTAGTTTATTCACAATACCAACTTCTATTATACGGCATTCAACGCAGTCTTCTGGGCAAATTTATTTTGTTAAATAGGTCAGAAATAAAAAAAGGTGTGATTAACGGAAAACCGATTTCATATTCCCTCCACAATGGACGTCTGGTAATTCCAAGCGTTGAAGAATATGTCAGCGGAGTCTATCAGTGTGATGTACTGACTACACTGGGTATAGTCACAGTGGCCCAGTATATTCATGTGAGAGGTATGTCCTGGTCATCTTTCGGTCACAGGTTGCACGCGGTCGGCACTAGAACGTAATTACTGAGACCACGTGACTGTGTGGAGACTGGAACTGGAAAATTAAATACTTTATTTATCTGATAACGTTTTGGAAAAAATCGCTGGGGTTTAAGTTAAAATGTGACAAGGAGTAACACGTCAACTGTAAGGATTAGGGTTATGGTTACGATATTTATCTTAACCAGAATCCTAACCTTAAGCCTGATCCTAACCCTAACATTCAGGATAACTTTTAATCTTAAGACCATTGACATTTTAAGATTGTCCTCAATCTTAGGTGAGAGGATATCAAGTAAGTGAAATACTTAATTTTCCAGTCCCAGTCTCCACACAGTTACCTAGTCTCAGTGGTTACATTCTAGTGCCGACCGTTGCCTCCCACACATGCAACCTCCACTCCACATTTGTGCTAGTATCGAGGAAAAGTTAGAGCGTCTCACTGGTCCTTAGAAGGTTACAGGTTTTACTAATATGATGGACTCACAATATATGTTTCCTCGTAAGAGTACGATGTTGATGTTATGCCATGGCTTGTTTATGTAAGACTTTCACAAAACTCAAACATTAATCGTGTACATTGTCTTCCAGGTTTCGATGCCTCAGATCCTCTAAATGTTCAACACAAAAGATCCAGTCAAGTCATTCTAAAAGAAGGAAGCAACGCTATACTGACCTGCATGCCTAGACCATTCCATACCTTTACTATTCTTTGGGAAAATTTGCCTGATATGAACACATCGCATTTCCAAGCAAGGGACAACGGATTTCTGCAAATTTATAAAGTCAGGAAAAGCGACCATATGAATCTGTCTTGTATTATAGCTTCCGAAGAATCTGTTTCCATCACGAGGAAAATCAACACAACCGTTGTTGAAAGTGGTATGTGAAGAAAATAGAAGAATCATTTGATTCATTCATTTCGATTTTTTATTTACATTACAATTCACTTGGCGTAGGCAAATACTCGACTTTTAGGAACCGCGATACTTCAGGAGACGATTGCTGATAATATTAGTCTGTAAGGAAGTTACGGATCATTATGAATCACCGGGATGTTGGAACTTGGCAACTTATGAAGAACTAAGGCATTGCTAGGAAATACGGAACATTTGGGACGAGTGGACGGTTGGGAACTATTGAATTGTTGGAAACTCCTGACCAGAAAGGCTTTTTTAAAATTACAGGAGCTATAATTGAAGCTTTTTTCTCATCAGCATAACTTTATTCTCGAAAGAACTTCCGTCCAAAATTTTCTCTCTTCATTTCTAGTGAACGGTGGATGGCGTTGGAGTCTGTGGCGTTTCTGCAAACCTCGCTTTGATCCTTGTCGTGGGGAGGACAATATTCGCACTGGAATTTGTAGAAATCCCGTTCCAAAATACGGCGGAAAATATTGTGTTGGTCCGAACTTTGAAATAGATAGCGGTAGGTAATTTGAAAAGCGATTGCGATAACATAACTACAAAAATTAGTTTTGATCCGATCAGTTTATTTTGTGTTGTTTCACCTTCTACCTCCACTAACATCGCGCCCCACCACGTACATCCCTAAATGTAGCTTTTGCCACCATAAAGATTCCCCTCTTACTCCAGCACCTATCTCTTCCACCTACCATAACGACCTGAACATCAACACCTACCTCCACCTTCTAATTCCACCACCAACTTCAACCACTTCTACCACCTACATTTTTATTTCCCTCTTACCTCGTTACTGTGTCCTGTGTCTCCTCCAACTCACTCCAGCACCTTCCCGGACTGATTTCATTACCATTCGCAGTCACCTACATTTATCACCAAAAGTCCTCTCCTACCTCTCCCAAGTAAACCTGCCACATACCCCTTCTAACTATCTCCCGACCTACTTTCCCCACCAACCTCCCCACCTACTTTTCAACCAACGTCTCCGTCATCTTCTATTACTTGATATGTGAAAAGAATATTACCTCAGGTTTTCCACGGGGGGGGTTCCTCCTGTGGTAATAATGGACCGTTTAAGGGCTCGCCCTTAATCAATATCTTGGAAGAACAGTTAAGTTATAGCGGATTATTAACCGAGAGCGACGTCCGTACGGGAAAGTATTTGGCTGAAGTCTTCCTGGAGACCGAGCGACGTAGGGGCGAGATTTGTGGGAAAAAAATCAAGAAAAATACATTCCAGTCCGTACCGAGTAAACGAGATTAACCAGGAATTTAGTGAATGGCTCTTTGGTGGTTTTTTTTTCATTTTTACCTGGATTTTTGTCGTCGGATGTTGTTTACTTTACCTCGTTACATGTCTGCTGGGCTTCTTGTTTCCACCAGTTAAAAAGTCATTTATCGTACTTTTATATAATTAGCTTTAAAAAAAAAAGTAATAAAGGTGTTCCAGAGTATTTTATCATTTGGAATTTTTCATTATATTTGCTTAATTCCCTTTAACTTGCATTAAACTCAACCAGAAAATTTTCTCGCCAAAACTTTACCGGTTCTGAGTGAGAAGCGTATTGGACCAGTCGAACACCGTCAAATGTTGGACAGTTCAGCAACATATCAGAAAGCGTAATTTCGCCTACGTACCGAAGAATGAGCTGAGCCGTATAATAATGGTTCTTATTTGCTTTTGCATTTACTGGAGTTTTTCAATTTATACCCACCTTTCTAGACTGCAGCCGTGGTATTGGATTGGAAAATGGGTTCGTTGAACCTTGGATGCTGAGATCTTCTCACCACAGTGCTGATCAAACAGTACCAACACCAGGTGGCGTGATGAAAGGCATTCATGCAGACTATGGCCGTTTTAACGGAATTCACGCGTGGTGTGGCCAGGTGAACCTTCCTTCTGATGAACAGAACTACCTTCAAATTCAGATTGGTGGGCCGATGAAAGAAGTAACTGGGATTGCTACTCAAACAATGGGACAGTACATTTGGTTCCATGTTACAAACTACACACTTCGCTTTAGTATGGATGCTACTGGCTGGTTCAGATATAGCATTCCTAATAAGGTAATTCCAAACACCGTTACGTGATATAAAATTACAATTGGATGAACCTGTAGAATGGTTGATGTAATATATCATCCAACAATTTCGAAAGAACGAGAATCAATTGATAATAGGAGGCGAAGTCGAGTAATAGTCACGTTTATATTTCTGTTTTACATTAGTTTCTCTGATGTTTTTTCGTCTATATTCTAATTTTCTCATCGTCATATTGATATTTTTAGGTATTCGAAGGCAACTCACTCGAATATCCAACCCGCGTACATCATTTTGACCGCTACAGACTTACCACCTTTGTTCGAATTTATGTGGAGTCCTATAGCTTTGTTCCATGCATGCGTGTTGAACTACTCGGGTGCCAGACGTGGAAAGGTTGGGCAAGAATGCAATTTTTCTCAGTCTTAATCTTATTACATGAGCAAATGTACTCGATGCTACTACAGAAGTTGTTCACTTCCAGACTTGAGCGACCTCTGATCTGTCTTCAAATGCGAAAAATGTCCCTTGGACATTTGACTTACTGTAGATGTAAATCTTTCTGTATAGTTGGTTGTTCCTGGGAAGATAGTTGGTCACAAACATACAGATACGCAGACATAAGTTAAAACGTGCAAACATACGGACATAAGGAGTTTGAAGGAAGAAATTTGATCCAGATCTCATTTGTAAAATATTATTGTAAATATATTCAGTTTTTAGTTGGTTGTTTTCGTTTGTCATGTCAATGAGTAGCAAGCAAGTGTGAACATTTTGAAATTGATGAACTTTTTAACCTGAGGATGATCCAAAGTTGGGTCGAAAAATGTCCGTAAGAACTTTACATAAAATAATGACAGTTAGAAGAACAAGAAGGTAGATAGAGTAAATAAATTGATTAACCAATTGATCAATGGATCAATATAGTATTACTGTAAATAACTTGTTTGTCAGGAAAGAAGATGATACATGCCATAAAAGTGAGTAAATAATGTAAAATTGTCCTTCTCACTTCTTTCTAGCAAATACAAGATCGGAATACATAAGAGACCCACCAATGAGCACACAGAGGGCGATAGGTATGGTACAGAATGTGGCCGTTTGGTGTATGTAAATGTCAAATACGCATGCTCCTCAAGCAGTGAGTAGCAAACTCAATCTGTTAACATAGTAATATTCTATCACAGAACCAGTGGCGTATGGACTTGATGGCACGGGTCACAACCTCTCTGGGCGATACTTCCTAGGAAGCAAAATATTTGCTTTTATTATGATGAAAGTTTATTTCTATTTAATAACAGCAAGTACAAGCAAAATTTCTAGTTTTTTTTTCTCAAATTTTACATAGATGATTCATGTTTTTTTCAACTTACTGCTCACTGCGTAAGGTCAGAAATCGCAAGGGATTTGTTTCATGAAATTTTAAATTTGTTTAGGGATTTGTCAATTGTTGTATTAATGGTGAGCCCGTCTGGAGGACAACTTTTATTTACTTTATTTCATTTTGTTTTATTATGTTACTGTATAGTTTATTTTATTCCATTATATTTTACTTTGTTTTATTTAGTTTTCTTTTGTTTTCTTTTGTTTTATTTTATTTCATTTCATTTAGATTTCATTTCATTTCTTTTTCCTTCCATTTTATTTTATAACATTTTATTTTATCTTATTTTATTGCGTAGCACTGCATTCCATTGCATTAAATTTTACTTCACTTCATTTTATTTTAATTTATTTTATTTCATTACATTTTATTTTATTAAATTTTGCCATGGATACAAGAAAGATGGTTACACAAGATAATATTATAAGGAAAATGATAACATGTGTGTATTTGCAGAAAGCTACTGATGCTGACAGTTCTAATTAACTTGCTTCGTGTCACTGATGATGTGTGTCCATCAATGTTTGTGGCAGGCTTTTCGCAACAACATGCCGCAATTCGTTACCGTACACCAAATGTGTAGTGACTCAGTCCCGCTTGTCATTAAATTTCTCCTATAGACTTTCTTCGGTAAAAAATTTAAAGCAGTGTGGTTGTATTTTTAACCTTCGCTTCAACTGGAAGCATTTTTCTATTTTTTTTAATTCAGTAACTAAAATACCATTGGCAATATTTGAGGTACTATTAAGGTGGCACTGATGACTGTATTACACCTTTTGCTGTTCGTTTCCAGAAAATATACTATCAACGCCAACCTCAAAATCATTAACGCAAAAATACATTCATTTTTATCCAATCGACATTCAATAGCATAGATACGCAACCATTTGTATCGAAGGGCATTTGATAGAGCCAACAGACGACCATTAACACCATCCTACGATACATTAGGGGTAGTAAGATATTTCTCTTGCGTAATTGAAAGTTTATTATCCCTAATACATAGTAAAATGGTGTTAACGGTCGTTTGTTGGCGCTATGCAATGGCCTTTGATGCAAATATTTGAGTATCTACGCTAGTGAATGTTGATTGAATAAAATGAATGTATTTTTGCGTTGACGAGTTTGAGCTTGGCGTCAATGATAGCATATTTTCTGGTAATGAACATCAGAAGGTGTACATGAATGCTGAAGAAAACGAAAAGTAACTATTTTGATAGACTTTGATGTTGTATTTAAAGTTAACTTCAGGGTATGAAAGCTTAAAAATGTTTCAATGGTCGTACCTTCTAGGGTTAACCATTAACGTTAACTTATAACGCTACCTTTTGTCGATAGGTTCATATCAAATTAATAACCAGCTGCATTTGCATGAGGAAAAAGCGTCGAGTTGTTGGGTTGGATGTGTCACAACTTCGGCTCGGCCACCATTTTAAATAAACACTTCTTTAAAGACAATTTTGTTGTGAGGGAACAACGTGCCATGTGGCATTCTTGGGAGGTAGATTTTGATTTTAAACTGTTTCTGAGAACTTTGGATTCGGGGTAGAGTATTCAGTTTGTGTTTTATTCTGTCTATAACTGCGCAAGGCTCTGGGTACGAGATTGCGTCACCTAAGGTGTATGTGCTCTAACGAGCATTTCTTGTTATCCAGTCAATGATGTAAAAATATGATTCTGCGTAGACAGTGTTAAATGAAGTAAAAAGTTCACAGGTTAGTAACTGCCATAGCTAACCTCTAAGACTTCCAACATTTGGAGCAAAATCCTATGGTCAGAGAGTGAAACGTGTTATTCTCTGATGAAGGTCCTTTGGTGGAAACGTTGGAATTCTTTGAGATCAGTCACAGCAGTTACCTACCTTTGAACTTCTTGTTATGTAACGTTTTACCCTCTACAGGCATCATCGTCGTTCTAGGGACAGACATCATCGTCGGGCGAAAACGTAATATATTACAATGCACGAGTTAGGGTTAAGATTCTTAAATTGCAACAGAAGATAAGGTGCACTAAATAAATTAATTGCCACACTTCGAAAATCCTATTATGTTAACAGCTTGTATATTGAGAGAAGAAATGGCGATTCCCGACATCCAGTAAATTTTGAAACTAAACAAAGCAGTAGGTCTTAAGCGGTCGAGGTATCCGCACGCATGTAATTTTAACTTCAGCATTTGTTCGTGTTATATAGCTTTGGAAGGGATCTGGTCTGAGTGGAGTCCATGGAGTGACTGCTTGAAGGCTATTGGTGGCAGCAGTTTGGAGAAAGTCAAAATGCGTATTCGACAATGCAACCGAAATCTGAGAGAAGAAGTACCAGTGAGACGTTATCAGCTGTTTTGTAGAAATGCAAGCACTGAAAGTTTACGTTGTATTAATGGTAATTGGTCTTCATGGTCCTCGTGGAGCGCCTGCTCAGCCAGTTGTAATTCTGGTCTAAAAACTCGTGACAGAACATGTATCAATCCAGCGCCAAGTTTATGGGATGTGAAGTGCAAAGGAGAAAACACGACCATGGAACAGTGCAACACTATGCCGTGTCAAGGTCAGTTGAAATTAAATTAAAATCCTAAATAATGCCCTAAATAACCCCGCCCCGAACTCTCTGGCGCGACCCTGGGACTGTATTGACATACACGATTGCTGATGTGTGAGACTAAGACAATCGTTTCCAAGCAGGCCATCATATTAAGCCTGAGCTATTACTTCACCTCATCCGTTTTTGCAGAGTGGTGTGGAGAACATACATGTATCGCTCTGTTATATGAAATTAATACTGCTCTGTCAAACCCACAATTTACTACAGTCGAGCAGGACAAGATGCCCTGTACACCGTTTGCTATTCATTTCCAAAAAATATACCATCTTAACGCCAACCTCAAAATCATTAACGCAAAAATACATTCATTTTATTCAATCGACATTCATTAGCGTAGATACGCAACCATTTGCATCAATTGGCATTCTATAGCACCAACAGACTACCATTAACACCATCCTACCATACATTAGGAATAATAAAATTTCAATTATGCAAGAGAAATGTTCCATAATTGAAATTTTACTATCCCTAATGTATAGTTGAATGGTGTTAATGGTTGTCTGTTTACGCTATAGAATGCCCTTTGATTAATGAATGTTGATTGAATAAAATGAATGTAATTTTGCGTTAATGAGTTTGAGGTGAGCGTTAATGATAGTATATTTTCTGGTAATAAAGGTGTAAAAGTCAGTGAGATCACGAACTACTTCATTACCGTAATGTTTAACAATTTCCCGGGGGGATAACACTTCCATTATTTTACTGTGAAAAATGCCAGACAATTTTACTAGTCAAGGTGAAAGCGCCTGCAGGGAAAGAGTCAAGATATATCGACATTGATGTCGAAACTCTGAACCATGATCTAATGTGTGTATTATTAACTTCCTTCCAGTTGATGGTGGTTGGACTACGTGGTCTAGTTGGACAGTTTGTTCAACCAGTTGTGGTTCTGGTTTAAAAACTCGAGTCAGAAACTGCTCAAATCCCGAACCAAAACACGGAGGGAGAAAGTGCCCCGGGGAAAAAGTTTCAAAAACAAAATGTAACGACATACCTTGCCCAGGTAAGGTCCGACATAATCAACACACTGTTTGGCAGTTCGATGTTCTTTCCATTAATTTACCTACGCACATCGTAGAACAAAGTGTTTCCTGGGTGACAACAGGGCGTGGTCCAGTGGTTAAAGATTCAATTCCCATCAGGGACTCAGAAATATCACAGAATATCATAACTCGATGATTGTCCTCAATTCTCTAATACTGAATCGTTATCGTGCTCGGATAATTCTAAATAAGTAAAATAAATAAAAATAAATAAAAAAATAGTGTACCTAGTTCATGCCGGTAAATTTTGGTAACTTGGACAATAACACGAATTACAAAGTGGGAAAATGGTTGTTAAATTTGACTTACGTCAAAGTGGCTGACATTGATGTTAGAATCATAGAGTTTGAAATGCCATTTTTTTCACTAAAATTGTCATCTGGTATACAACATGTTTCAACTTAGTATTTATTGGATGTGTTTTACTTCCTTGCAGCTCATGGTGGTTGGTCCTCATGGTCCAAATGGAGTGTTTGTTCAGCAAGTTGTGGTTCTGGTATAAAGATTCGCCTCAGAAGTTGTAGAAAACCTAAACCAAAACACGGAGGGAAAAAGTGCCACGGAGGAAAAGTGATTAAAAAACAATGCGACATGATACCTTGTGAAGGTGAGGTCAGGCATAGTCAGTCTTGTACTCGCCGACGAGCTGCTCTGAACACCGAGCAATTCGAACTCACATGATGAGGTGCACTGGTTTGGTGTACATTTCTTTAATAATTCTATTTCAGAATCATTCTCACGGTATTATGAAACGACACTTCACAATTAACCTACACTGCCGAAGTCAACTGAAAAATGTTGACTCGAGCGGGATTTGAACTTGCACCTTCGGGATACCGGTCTGCCGCTCTACCTGTTGAGCTATCGAGTCCACAGCGATTAGAAGCTAGTTTTATCCAATTTAAGTGCACGAGATATTCTCGCGACAACTTAAGTCAACATTTTTCAGTTGACTTCGGCAGTGTAGGTTAATTGTGAAGTTTCGTTTCTTTAATAAAATGTGTAATTTTCACACTTGTTTTTAGAGTCTGAGCCCTAGCTGTGATATCATAAGAGAGACTTCCTAACTGACGTCAAAAGTCACTCGCCCCAAGCCTCCCCTATGTTACAGAAAAACTTTTTTTTTTAAGCTTTACGGAGTAAAATTTTTATCGCCATTCTTTCAGTGACTAAACCTCGAAAAAGTGGGAAGTCTGCAAGAGTTGTATATGCACTTTAATAATATTGGAAAGTGATGTAGGAATATGAAATGAATGTGTAAATCTCTTTTCTTAATTCATATTTAAAAGGTCCACTGGAAAAAAATCTTCCCCTCCTGGCAGGTGGTGGAGGTGGAGTTTTGCTTCTCCTTATCTTGATAATCTGTTATTGTTGTCGAGCATGTCGGTAAGTGTAGAATCGTGCGTTGCGACTTGCTTATCATAATAAGCTTCCTCATATATTATCATATGGAAATTTCATATAGAAGATTCCTTGAAATATTGTCATACGTACGTTTCATATAGGAGATTTATCTTACATATATGTAAGTTTCATCATTTATAAGCTTTCTTTTATATGTTATCTTATGTAAGTTTCATATATATATATATATATATATATATATGTATATGTATATATATATATATATATATATATATATATATAAGCTTCTTCTTATATATTATCATATGTAAGTTTCACTATCTATAGGCTTTGTCATCAATTATCATATGTTAGTTTCATCATATATAAACAACGTCTTATAAATTATCATATGTAACCATTATATTAGCCTTCTGTATTTTTCCTTCACCATGTATAAATTTCATTCCATGTGATGTCGGTTAAACGTCATATATTCGTTCAATAGACCGGTTACTTCACCGACATTACCACCATGATAAATATAGAACTAGCGTCCAGGCTCTCGGTAACGTCCTTCGTAGCTCAGTTGGCAGACCACGGCACTGGATTTGCAGGGTCTCAAGTTCGCTTCATATCTGTGGTTGTATCCCCAGCCGGCGGCCTTAAAGTTGCATTTATATTTCTAATGTTGGTATGTCTTGTCTAATATGGCAGAGAGCATAGCTGTTGGCGCTGTGAATGCAGTGTCTGATTTCCTTATCCAACATTTTATCGTTTCGTCTCGGTGGTTCTCTCACAATCTCCTCTCGTCTTTGCTTTTTTCTTGATGTTCTCCTCTCCTTTCCTTTCCGATCCTTGTTATTTTCGTCCGGATTTTGTCTCTTTCCATCCTTTCGAGGGGCCAAGTGTGCGCCCTCCCCTCACTGGCTACGCCACTGGTTTGAGAAGATTTAAGGCAGGACATGTTTGAATGGTCTTTGTTGCTCTGACATGTCAGGGGGATGGGGGTAGATATCAAAGCCCCACGAACTCATTGCATTACAGCGCACAGAGGAAATGAAAACAATTCGATCTGATTTCTTAATTCAGGAAAAAAACAGGAACCCGCACTTACAAGACATTACCTGGAGATCTTTGTGACCCTGAGAAAGAGCCATTGCTCGATACTGACGCTGGCCAATCAGACAAAGGGCGAACGCTGCCTCCTCCTCCTCCTTCTCCTCCTCTTCCTCTACCTCCTCCTCCTCCTCTTCCTCTACCTCCTCCTCTTCCTCTTCCTCTTCCTCTACCTCCTCCTCCTCCTCTTCCTCTACCTCCTCCTCCTCCTCCCTCTTCCTCTACCTCCTCCTCCTCCTCCTCCTCCTCCTCTTCCTCTACCTCCTCCTCTTCCTCTACCTCCTCCTCTTCCTCTTCCTCTACCTCCTCCTCCTCCTCTTCCTCTACCTCCTCCTCCTCCTCTTCCTCCTCCTCCTCCTCCTCCTCCTCTTCCTCTACCTCCTCTTCCTCTACCTCCTCCTCCTCCTCCTCCTCCTCCTCATCTTCCTCTACCTCCTCATCTTCCTCTACCTCCTCCTCTTCCTCTACCTCCTCCTCTTCCTCTACCTCATCCTCTTCCTCTACCTCCTCCTCTTCCTCCTCCTCCTCCTCCTCTTCCTCTACCTCATCCTCCTCTTCCTCTACCTCATCCTCCTCTTCCTCTACCTCATCCTCCTCTTCCTCTACCTCCTCCTCGTCTTCCTCTACCTCCTCGTCTTCCTCTACCTCCTCCTCTCTTCCTCTACCTCCTCCTCTTCCTCTACCTCATCCTCCTCTTCCTCTACCTCCTCCTCGTCTTCCTCTACCTCCTCGTCTTCCTCTACCTCCTCCTCTTCCTCTACCTCCTCCTCTTCCTCTACCTCATCCTCTTCCTCTACCTCATCCTCCTCCTCTACCTCATCCTCCTCCTCCTCCTCCTCCTCCTCCTCCTCTTCCTCTACCTCATCCTCCTCTTCCTCTACCTCATCCTCCTCTTCCTCTACCTCCTCGTCTTCCTCTACCTCCTCCTCTTCCTCTACCTCCTCCTCTTCCTCTACCTCCTCCTCTTCCTCTACCTCCTCCTCTTCCTCTACCTCCTCCTCCTCCTCCTCCTCCTCCTCCTCTTTCTCTACCTCCTCCTCCTCCTCCTCCTTCTCTTCCTCTATCTCCTCTTCCTCCTCCTCCTCCTCCTCCTCCTCCTCTTCCTCTACCTCCTCCTCCACCTACCTCAATCACTCCAGGCCGGGGCGTGCTGGTCAAGAACGAGACAACGAGAACTCGTTGTGGGCCCCTGAGATTCATGGGCCCGTCAAAAACTTAAAAATTGAAAAAAAATTAAAATACATAACGATCTATAAAAGCAACCTCAAGAAGCGTTATGTACTAGCTAATTCATGATGTACTAGAGCTACTATATTTAAAATTACATGCAGACAGTGGTGAGATGAAGCAGCTTTTGTTTCTATAGTTCTGTAAGCAGATGGTTGATTCTCATGTGACAAGGTAGCAAGACATCATAAATTGCTTTATTTTTCAAATCATGCATGTCATGTGGCCACTAACGCACATGGGCATATACTATAGAGGGGACAAGCGATTGTCACAGCCTGTAGGTTATCATACACCCCTACTGCCTTCCATGGGCATAGTGCCAGTCATTAGTCATTATAGTGCACATGGAAGATTATATTTTGGAAAACTAGAATAGCCATTCCGTATGATCCAAACTTGTAATAAAAATCTCAATGTTAGGTGAAGTGTTTATTTCTCGCCACGTCAAATTTGGTCAAATATTGCCTCTCCCCAAGACATCTTGCATTCGTTAATCTGCCCCTGGGCCCACTCACATGTTGCTTATTCGTTGTGTTTTTTGAAGACCCAGCACGCTCCTGACTCCAGGACGTAAACTTCCTCCAACCCCCGCAAAACGACGTGATCCGAATGCTCAGGTTCGTACGACATCGTCAATCAAGAAACCGAAAAGGGCTCCTCAAGGTCCCACTGTTCCACGACGACCTCGGGGAAACGTTAGTAAGAGTACCTATGGCGGGCTGGTTGCATTCGATAGAACTTTCCTGGAAAGTGACGGAGGAAGGATCAAAGACGCAGGGATTCATAAGATTTCCTCATCCAAGAAACAGACAACTGCACTACAAGGTCCCCATGCTCTCCCTGCTCCTCCACCACTGCCTAGCAATTCCTTTGTGAACCACTATTTGAACTTCGCTGGCAGTGTTGAAAATACTTACGGAGGAATATATGTCTTCGAGAAAGTCATTCTGGAGCCTGGGAAAGAGGAGGTCTACGTGAAGAAGGCCAAGATTCATAAGATTGCATAAAAAAAGAAAGTCTTGAAGCCAAAAAAATTTATCCAATTTATCGGTTTATTTATTTATTTATTTGTTAAATGATTGGTTGATTGGTTGATTGGTTGATTGATTGATTGATTTTGGTTATTGTGTTTTGACATGACTAGGAAGCTAATTTTGACTGCATTAAATCAAAAATACTATGATAGCAATGGACCACTTTGTGCCTTTTGGAAGCTTCAACGAATTCTATCCAATTTCGTCTGCTTATTCATTCACCTAACATAGAATTTCATTGCAAAATCAAGTGCTGGCAAAATTTGACTTCCATTTTTTCCTTCTTTGTGATTAAAGCAAATTGTATTAATTAGATTGGGTGGCTTCAAAAGTTATGCTGAAATCATAATTGGATAATTCTCTCAGTTTGGTTCAAACAAGAAATGAGTGTAAAGTTAATTGCCAAATGGTTTAGTCCAACTGTATGAGGCATCTTGGAGGAAATTATACGAAGTGACGACTTGATGTTAAATATTACCCATCTCATTTTTTTAGTGATCCACTGAGCCACTAGATGAAATACACTTTTTGCTGTTCATTACCAGAAAATATGTTATCATTTATACCAACCTCAAACTTGTTAATGCAAAAATACATTCGATTTATGGAATCGAGATTCATTTACGCTTCCGTCGCTTTCAATTAACAGTTTGGCATAAAAAGTGACATTTATTAGCGTAGATGCGCAACCATTTGCAACAAGGGGCATTCTATAGCGCCAACAGACGACCATTAACACCATTCTACTATGCATTAGGGACACTTCAATTACGCAAGATATTTTTCCGGTCGGTTGCAGGGTCGATTTACAATTATATGGAATCCCGAAATGTATAAAAGATAATGGATTAAAACTATCATAATTCGTACATAAACTGAATTCAGTTGGACAATTCGAACCTCTTGTTTCGCCAATATTTCGATGACTGTTTGGCTACGTAAAATGCTCTACTCACAACGCGTTGCTCTGCTGAGCCGTTTCAGAACTGTCTTAACTCACAACATTGAATTATGCAACTGAAGACAGTTGTCCAGTCTACTGCAGGGACAAAATGGAATCTTAACATTTATTTTAGTTCACACCACTTTGTTAACACACATCAACTTTTGCGTCCCAGAAAAAAACCCCCCAACTGTTTTATGGCTAAATAAAGCTTCACGATCAATGCTGTCATGCAGTCCAGTACTGCCATGTATTGCAAGCTTTGACTGCAAAATATGTTTTGTCTAAGATGTAAAAGTTGATGTGTACTAGCAAAGTGCTGTGAACTAGAGTTGGTTAACAGCTTGAAATTATACTTGTCAAGATAAATGTGGTATGATGAGGAAATTTTATAATATCAGTTTAGTGAAGGTGCAGACGAAACCATGTTTAAAAGATATAAATATAAAATCATCAAAAATTGTAAAAAAAAACCCGGTGAACGTGGGCTTCCGATAAACAGAGGTTGAAAGCCGTGTGTGCGATCAATTAAGACGTTCAAGAAAGATAGAATAGAGCTGTTCTCTATCCCACTACAAAACATATTTCAATGTTGTGAGTTCAGATAGACTTAAAAGGACTCAGCCGAACACATAGAACGTGGTCGGCTGAGCGAAAAATAGCAAAACAGTCATCAAAATATCGGCGAAATGAAAGAAGTTCGAACGGTCTAACCGAATTCAGTTTATGTACGAATTATGACAGTTTTATTCCCTTAACCTTTACACATGTCCGAATGAGGTAAAACTCTAAATCGAACCTGCAACAGACCGGAGAAATGTCTTGCATAATTGAAATTTTATTTTCCCTAATGTATACTAGAATGGTGTTAACGGTCGTCTTTTTGCGCTATAGAATGCCTTCTGATGCGTATGGTTGCGTATGGTTGCGTATCTACGCTAATAAATGTCACCTTCTATGCAAAAATCTTAATTGAACGCGACAAAAGCATTGATGGGTGTCGATTCATTAAAATGAATGTACTTTCGCGTTTATGAGTTTGAGATTGGCATTAATGATAGGATATTTTCTGGTAATGAACAGCAAAAGGTGTAAAAGCTCCGTTTAAAACCGTCTCTATATTGTGCTTGCAAAAAGAAATGCGAGCGTTTTTCTGGGAACTAAAATTGAATATTCTGTCCAGGTGGGGCTTTTGAGGGATGGTTTTTTAGATTTAATCACAAAGTGTTTGAAAGTGCCGAGAGACAGTATATTTGAAATATAATCCAAGGAATTAGAATTCCCGTAGGATTTATTATACTTACTGAAAAACGGAATTTTGTCTGATTTTCACTTGGTGTAATAAATACCATGGGAATTGGAATTTGCTTGGGAATTAACCAATTTGTCATTATTGACTCAATTCCATTCGGAATTTCACGTATATTGGGATTTATTTAACAAACCTAACTAGAGAATTTTCGGAAATTTTCACTTAGTGTAAAAAATCCAATGCAAATTAAATTTTTGCTTTTATTTCGAAAGTTCTAAATTCACTAAAAAATTATCAAAAACGAAAGCTTAACCCTTTAAATTTTTTGTAAAATTTTTACACCTAAAAATTTTCAACGTAATTTCGCTCAAAATCCCCTGAAATCACTGCAAAACTACGTTCTATGCAATAAACTTTAATATTTGGCGGCAACATGTTACATAACTTTGAACAAGTTTCAAATGCTCCCAACATTGTTCCGTAGATTGCTGTACAGTTGATTCGTGTAACAGCATAGCTGACGATTTTTATCGCAACAATCTCCCAGAGTCCCTTCCACTATTAGTTGCATTTACCCGGAAAAGCAGCCAGTAAATGCATTAATGTAAACTTAACGGTAAGAGCTTCGATGCTATGGTAAGTAAATCATGAAAAGGAAAATAAAACACTGTCACAATGGAAGTTTTACAGTCCTTTTTTCCTTTTTGAAACCAATCTTGTTACGTGTACGGTCGAAATCTGCTCTCTTTATCCAAGCTCTTGTCTAGATTTCTCTTTGACGTTCTTTCGGTTCCTCCTCATCTAAACTCCAATATCAGCAACATTTTAATAAACTTTTGCCTGCAAAGCGTTATTGCTATTAAGGTTATTTGTTTTGGTCGTGTAAAGCAAAACTACACCAAAACCTGGGAGATCGATGTTGCGTAACTTCAATTCAGAAAAATCGTT
Organism: Heliopora coerulea; assembly: GCA_030142905.1. Taxonomy (NCBI): domain Eukaryota; kingdom Metazoa; phylum Cnidaria; class Anthozoa; order Scleralcyonacea; family Helioporidae; genus Heliopora; species Heliopora coerulea. The sequence goes on along the minus strand of JASJOG010000113.1, from coordinate 652,517 downwards.
CATTGTAACATCCCCGTTGTGCAACATGTTACAGAAAAAATTGTCTCGTTTGCCATGCCACAATTTTTGTACAACATTGTTGCGTTAAAAATCGTCTCGTGTAACATCACCTTAATTGTCAATTTTTCCCAACACGAGTGTTACAGTAGTTCACCAGATCTAGCTTCATAAGTATTGTACATGTAGTTATACCTAGTATTAAGGCCGTTTTCCAGTAGGCGAATTTCTTTGCGCGAAGCGACTTTTTCTTTTGTCTCATGAGCTTTCGACTGGAACTAATGATGGATCTATTCCATTTAAACAATGAAAAGTCGATTCGCACGATAAAATCCACCAAGTGCAAAACGGGCTCTACATTGATCACTGGAAGAGCATTATGCAATGAATTGGACAAGACTTCAAAAAACATTTTAATGTCGATTGTTTAAATATCTCATTGTAATTTTTTTTGTTGCTTTTACACAGTGATTCCCAAATTGAAGTTAGTTTACAGCCCACCAAGGGAAATTTCAGTCTACAGCGGATCCCAAATCACGTTGTATTGTTTGGGCCAGTACCACCACGTCAATGTATCTGCCACTTGGTTTTTCAATGGCCATCAATTAAATCTGTAACTATTTCTTGATCAATTTGTTTAAACGTCCGTTCGTCCATCACCCTAACCGTCCATCCATCCATAACTCCATCTCTCTATTCATCTATTCATTCCTCCATCTTTTCTTTCATCCATATTAAGCGGAAGTAAATTTTTTAGTATGTTTACTTGCACTTAATATTATTTATGACTTATTTCACGTGATCTTGTGCTAATACCTAATATTTCACGAATGTGTGACGTCGTCAACCTGGTCATTCTCTGGTCTATCCATCATTCAGTACATAATAATAATAATAATTATTATTATTACTATACTGCTATTATGCAATTAATTTATCATATATATATATATATATATATATTTTGGAAACGTGAGAGCTTGGAGATATCTTGAATAACAGATGAACGTTAGTCAAGCTCTATCCTCAGAAAAACGATTTTTGAGTCCCAGATGGGGATCGAACCCGCAACCTTCTGATGACTGGTGAAACGCTCTAACCATTGAGCTACCAAGACTCAGATGGTGAGCTAAGGTGCAAGTTAGACATATGTGCGAAATAAACGGAAGCCACTATATGTTAAAAATAATGGCTTCTGCCATAAGGTGCAAGTTTGACATATTGTGGCTTCCACTTAGGTCGCACATATACGTCGAACTTGCACCTTAGCTCATCATCTGAGTCTTGGTAGCTCAGTGGTTAGAGAGTGTCACCGGTCCTCAGAGGGTTGCGGGTTCGATCCCCGTCTGGGGTTCAGAAATGGTTTTTCTGAGGATAGAGAGTGATTAGTGTTTATCCATTAGTCACGATTAATTTATGTTGCAACAATCTCTGATCAGAGTTAAGAATTATGTATGTTCATTTGAATTTTATTTCCAATCCAATATTTTGCTGTTACTGCATGTAATCAATCGTTAATAAAACTGTTCATCTGTATGTACATCCATCTTCCCAGTCTGTGCATTTTTTCGTCCGTCTGCTCGCTTATTTGGTTATTCGTTCACCTGCTTACTTCTTTGAATCGTTTGTACTTTTTTAAAACTTGTCATCCAACAACTTTTAGCACGAAACCTGGAGGTATAGCAATTGAACGAGAACGTTTGGTGATTAAAAACGTGAAAGCACGTGATGTTGGCATGTATCAATGTGAAGTGAACCATGGGAACGATTTACTAACAACTTCTACTGATTTACATGTCAGAGGTTAGTAGAGTTGTGTAACGTAAATATTTAATCAGTTATGAATGTTGTGCATTAATGTTTTGCGTTTCTGAGCTGGGGAGGACAACGGACCATAATCAACCTCAAAGTCAAAACCCAAGACACAAGTACATGGAAAGCCGCCACCAAACTCATGCGCACACGTGGACTGTAGGCCCGTTGGAGATCCTCGTTCTCAAACGTCCTCGGTAATCTGAAAATTGCAAGACCTGGTTAAAGACAATGAAATATTTCCAAGGTTCTGGGACATTCATACAGTGTTATTAGGTGACCCAATACAAATCCGATTTATTTAAAGTCAGAAACTATGTCAGTGTATCAGTAAGCTACCGCTCCGTTAGTTTCAGAGCAGGAGGTCGAAAAATCTGGCTCATGTGCTATCCAAATGGACCAGAAACGTGGATATTTTTGTGTTCTTTTGTTCCAGGGCCTTTGCTTTGCCGTTTGCCGCAGAGACGTTATAAACGAGGAGGAACCGTAGTCTCAAAAAAAGACAGGGACTCTGTCGTATTTAATTATGATCCCAGAGCCAAACGTACTGTATATCTCCTGAACACAAGAAAACCTCTGCCAAATATAAAGTCGATAATCTATACATGACTGCGCAAATAGCATTTTAAAATGCCTTGAACTGACGTATTATTTATTGACTGCTTCCTTGAGTGTGAAGTCCATACGGTCTGGTACTATCCAAGGTCTATGAGGTTTTTACTGAATTAACCTAGCCTTGATATTGGCATGGTGGAATATAGATGGGCGGATCTGACCTGGGGAGCAGACTAAAATAGTACCGCAAGAATTGCGCGAAATTCCTCGTGGGCGATGAACATATTATCGCCAATCTGGTTGGGTATATCATCTGCAAGTGAGATGAGCTATTGAACACGCAGATTGCCTTTTGCACATGTCTATTCTGTCATGAATCCACAGATGATGTCACAAATTTGTAAGAATAAAATGTTGGCCCGCGAGACGAGAGCAGAGTAGGTCAGCGATCTATTTGTTTTATGCAGTAAGCAATGTAACAGAAGGCATATTGACAATTTTTGGAGCATTAGAAATTATGAAGTTTTCCGACGTGATAAATGATCTTTGTAAATAAAAAGACGTCATTTTCTCGTAATATCACGTGGAAGGTTTTAATGTCTTACTGACGTCACCTGTAGCTCCGTGATTGATTAAAGTGTGGATAATCACCAATGAACATACCTATAGGATAAAATTTTTGCGTAATAGAGAAATGACGCTAACAGTTAATTTTCGTTTTCAATAGATGTTACAGAACCCGAGGAACTTCGAGATTCCACAGCAGTTCTAACAGTTTCTGTTGGTAACGATGTCAAACTGAATTGTATCCCTCCTGGCCCAAAGAGTCATGTTGACGTTTTGTGGGAGCCTCGGGAGGAATTACAAGGTCAAAAACTGATCACTTTAACAATGCCAACTGTTACAAAAAGTGCTCCGGGCAGCTTTCACTGCGTGGTCGAAAATGCTTCTAGTTACGAAGTTTTACGAAGATTTGAGTTGAATGTCGTTGAACCAGCTGGTATGGCAATGATTTTCTCTCCTTCTTTCTTCTTTTTTTTGTCGTCTCTATATAAATTTTACTGTGGTTAACACCAGACAATTTTACTCTGGTTAACGTCAGACAACTTTACTGTGGTTAAAACCAAACAATTTTACTGTGGCTAACACCAAACAATTTTACTGTGGCTAACGTCAGACGACTTTACACGGGAAAGGAGAAATCCCAGCAGGCTCTGAATTGTTTAAACTTTACGAATTTGGCTGCTCATGTCATAAAATTTAGTGAACACTACGCAAAGTAACTGAACATGTTGCAGCGTAAGTTAAGATTTCACAAAGACTATTTTCTCGGGGTCTGTCACTCGTCTTCCTTTTTTGTCATCTTTGTAAATCTACGTTTTGTTCTAAAACGTTCCAGTCAACGGTGCTTGGTCTTCTTGGTCTTCGTGGTCGTCATGTGTCGGTCTCCATGCAGGATGCGGTGAGAAATCTCGACACCGGACGAGGAGCTGCACAAACCCACTGCCGGACTTCGACGGAGAGTTCTGCGCAGGAAAAATGAAAGAAAGCCAAAATTGTCCTTCTGTTCCTTGCCCTATGAAAAGTAAGCATTTTTGGATACATACAGTTTATAAAAAATGAACGCAGTGCAGTTTTGTTTAACTGTTTTATATGTTTCAAGGTATGTACTTTGTGAACAGGTTCTTTGAAAGCAATTTTAAATAGGGTAGGAAGGGTGTGTGTGTCAAAAAATTAAGTTGTCTTAACCTTCCCCGTTAATAAATGGTTATAAGTTCTGTCGTAAATCTGCTTCTTTTGCAAATACTAATTGTAGTTTTTTCAACCCAGTCTTGGTTCATTATAAACCATTACACATATCAATATACAATCACACACATCCTTATGAAAATTCCACGTGATTTTGCACGTGTAATTTCGTGTGGTAACAGGTGATCAAACATGATAAACGTAATTTTCACATGTGGGTTTTTCCACATGTTTATGTTTTTCACATGTTCACGCTTCACGTATACTTTGATCTCATATGCCTTACGCACGTGGTTTCCATGTGTTGCACATGTGGTTCATGTGTGTTCACATGTGAAACGACCTCACGCTTTCCAATTTTACACCACACACATGTATAAGCACGCTGAGTCAAATCACTTACAAAAAAACATGTTTACGGGACGGTTACGCGACAAATTGTGGGAAGCAATGCCTTTCTATTGAAAATATTTGTCGGTGTGACTGCAGTTTGCCTCTATTCCGTTCTGACGCGCGTCAGCTTGTGAAGGAGAAAATTGGTGTCCTTATTTCTCTATAAAAGCGTGTTTCCGATTGGGCGAGACTTATTTCAATTTTTCTTCCTTTAACAGATGAAAGTATCTGGTCCCATTAGGCATCTTGGACTGAATGCTCGAAGACATGTGGATTTGAAACAAAGACTCGACGCAGAATATGTTTTGAACCAGTGGTAGGGAAAGGTGAACCTTGTCGTGGAAACAAAACCGAAACAATGCACTGTCAAAAAATTAGTTGCCCTGGTAGGTGAGCTTTTGTTTTAGTATAGGTGTGAATTTTCTTTAAAATGTTTCGAAGGTTTGTCTCACGATGATGGGTTTACACTTAAAAATCCTTGGTTGGATCTTGTCTTAGTTCTCTGATTGCGCTTTGTGCCTAGAAAATTGAAGGACACGTTTAGAAGGAAATGGTATCGAAAGTTTTCAAGAACAAACTCCAAAACTTTTGGACATGTTATTGTATTGTTTAGGGTAGAAAGGTGTCTGGTTTTACAGTCCATTTATGAGTTTCGTGTTCAACTAAGTTACTCCGTTACCGATATCATCAAAAAACCTACAAGATAAACTGTTTTCTCAGGTTTTATAATACAGAAAGAAGCGAGAAATAAACTTCTTACTGCTTACTTAAGTTTTTTGTTTCGTACAAACCGCAGAAGTCTTCTCTATATGCTCTTTTCCTCTGAGTTTTGACCCACAAAAGCTCACGAAATATCACGGTGGCCGTCATAATACTGCTGACAGCGTCATTTCCAGTAACTTCACGTCTCTGACCTTATGCGCAACGCAGTTCAAATAAAATGATTGGTTAACCACTCTACTTTTCTCTGAACAGTGAACGGCAAGTGGTCTCATTGGTCAACTTGGAGCAAGTGTTCAAGAAGCTGTGGAAAGGGAACCAAGACTCGGGGAAGGGTTTGTTCCAGGCCTCTTAATGGTGGGAAACCGTGCATAGGAAAAACAACTAATGAACAGTTCTGCTCAAAAGCTCGCTGTCCACACAACGGTATGAACATACGTAGAGCGTTGTCTGTTTCACTTGTTATTAGGTGGGGAGAGGGGGTGGCGCTGGGGATCCTTTTTCGGGAGGCGAAATAACTTGTACCACAATTTCAGAACAAATATTAATGCCCAGCAAAGTACACGCAAAAAGGCCATAATTTGTAAAAGAAATAAGTTTATTAACAGCACTAACGTTTCGTTGCGTCTCGCAACATCATCAGAGTATGAATAAATTAAACGGGTATTGTATTTACAAGGTCAGAGATAGAAAGTAGGTGTTATATTACAAGATGTATGGGAAACGGAAATGGATAGAGCGGTTAAAATAGAGAGAGAGGAACAGAGCTTAGATTGGCATTCAAGGAAGGTTTAAATTTAGAAATAATAAGACTTTCTCTTACCAAAAGTTCAGAGGCAGAAGAACAGGAGGATAGGATTTTAAAGTCGTTGAGTGAGATGAGTTAAAACGCTGGGAGGTGATGGGTTAAGAAGCTTTTTACCTGTCAAGGCAGAGACTCCTAGATGATCAGAGGCTCGTACAACATAATCCACTAAGACATTTTACCTTTCCCCAAATTGCTTCTTTTTGGAAATGGACCAATTTTTGGAAATGGACCAATCTGTCTACAGTGGTGATAGTGTACAGGCCAGAGAAGTACCTTCTAGTAGCGAGGAGTGGTAAAACGCTTTTATCTTAGATTTCCTTCAACGCTGCGCGAGGGCTTTAAAATTCGTGTCAGTAAGGTGAATAACCAAGCCATCATTCCACCCCTCGATTAAGCCTGTGCATTTGACTGATAAATTGCTTTAAGAAAGAGTTACTAGGTCTGTTATAGCGACAGTTTTTAATATGCATACATCATGGTGTGCTGTACTTTTTGTGAATTGTTTCCTACATCCCGAAAAACAACGTTGTGCTTGCACCCCGTGAACAATGTCCTGCCCACTGTGAACAATGTTGTGCTACACACTGTCGACAAAATTGTGCAGACTCCTGATATGCTTTAACCATTGACCTGCATAGGCTTAAATGGTGAGCGTAGGCTGGTAAGTGCGGTCGACGATCATGTCACGTTGAGGTGTTCCACCTCTATACTTATCAACATTCTTTTATCACGTCTCTTCCAATCCGATTTTAGCCGTTGTTCAACAAGCTGTTTTTGGTATTTTCATGTAGAACTAACACTCATTTTAAAGAGGACGAAGGACATGGCGACCAAAGGTAAAGGTTGGCTTCATAAACCAGTCACTCCTATCATATTTATGATCGTTGGATTGATTGCTATTGGTATATTGGTAACCATCTGTTCCAGGTAAATATATAACTGTTTGATTGTTTTAAGTAATCTGGGTTGGAAATTTATCCAATCAAAACCTTTGACGTTAATATTTCGGATGTGGGAGCTTGGAAATATTCAAGGATGATTGCTGGACGTTCGTCAAGCTCAACCCTCAGAAAAAGGATTTCTGGTTGCCAGACGAGGATCGAACTTTGCAACCTTAGGGTTAGATCCCCGTCTGGCATTCAGAAATCGTTTTCCCGAAATTTTAGAATGTCCAAACGTCCAGTGATCATCCATCCAGAATCAAAACCTTTAAAACTACGGCGATCGACAATTAAGCCTTTTGCAAACGCTTTCAACATTTTGTTCAACACCTCTCAACATTGTTGAAGTCAGGGATGGCCAAATGCATTGAACATTTTCCACCGTCAGCAAGATCAATAAAAACGTTGAACGTTTGTTGAACAAAAAATTGAACATATTCAAATCTCTTTCAACAAGGTTCAACATCATTCAACGTAGGTGGCCAAACGCGTTCAACATGTTGCATGCCACAATATTGAACGAGGTTGAATGAAATGTTAAAAGCGTTTGGCCAGGGCTTTAGTTGTTTGCTGTAACCGATAATTAGTTGTTTGTTGCTGAATTAAAACAGTGACAGCCGACATGCAAACTTGTTACGCCGTGTCCATTCCTTTGCACTTTCGTCTCAGTCGTTTTCCCATTCTTACGTATGCACTGATTTTCTTTAGAGCAAAGGAACTTCCTAAAAATTATTTTGCGATTCTTAGAAATTGCCAAAAGAACAGAAAGCATAAGAAGCTGGTGAAGGACTTATTTGATATTGACAGGGAACCTCGGCTTGAGGATGGGATGAAAAGACGTCTGAGAAACCTGCACCTGAGAATGGTCGTTCTTGGAAACCAGAATCTTCCGTGAATCGACGACATACTGGGGCACCAGTCAGTTCTGGACAAACATCGGCAAAAAACTCATTTTTCAACAAGAAAAACTTATCTTTCAAAGAATCTTTGGATCCGAAACGCGGACCCAAGTCATCTCACCTTTCGATATCCGAGAACTCCAATAGCAAAGTTAACCCCCCCGTTCCTCCCTCTCAACCTCATGTGGTTGGTGTTGGTGTCCCACCTCCACCGCCTCCTCCACCTCCTCCACCTCCTCCACCTCCTCCACCTCCTCCTCCTCCTCCACCATGCGCACCGGCACCACAGAAACTCTGAGGTGAATGACGTGACGCTTATCAAACTTTTGTCTTAACTGTTTCCTATTCCGACGTCAACATGAGGCGGGTAAACCTGGCATTAGCCAGTGCAGAATGGCGGACAGGAAAGAGTTAATACAAATGTGTAACTTTTTTAAGATATTGAGATTGACAGACAGACAGACAAACAGAAAACGGATGGATGGGCAGACAGGAGGACAGACAGATAGACGGACAGACAGAAGGATGGACAGACAGACGGAAAGACAAACAGACGGACAGAAAAACAGACGGGCAGACAGACAGATGGGCAGAAAAGCAGAAAGATCGACAGACAGGCGGACAGATAGACGGGCGGACACAGACAGACGGACGCACACAAAAACAGACAGACGGACAGGAGGACAGACAGACAGACCAATAGACAGGTAGGCAGACAGGCAGGCGGATAGACGGACTGACGGTGAGAGAGAGAGAGAGAGAGAGAGAGAGTGAAAGAGAGAGAGAGGGGGGAGACAGATAGACGGAGAGAGACAGAGAAAGACAGAGAGACAGAGAGACAGACAGACAGACAGAGACAGAGAGCGAGCAATAAGGCAGAAATTAAGTTGGAAAAATCTTGCTGTAACGGGAGCTATACATAGATTAATAATGATGTATAAAGTATTAAATAACATGGCCTCTTTTAAATTTACGAGACCATTTTAAAATGTCCACCATTGACGATAGATATTTGCCTAGAAATAGGAAACTGTCTCTAGTTTTGCCTAAAGCCCTCACTGAATACCTAAAATAAGTTATATATATTCTGGATCTTGAATCTGGAATGATTTGTCGGAAAATGTAAAATGCAGAAAGAATGATAGACATATTAACAGATAGATTGACAGACAGACAGCAGTGCTTCGCGAAGTTAAAAACATGAGACGACGACATAGTGTTTTCGCACATGTTACAAATTTTTGAACGGTTTCAAAACGTATAAATAATTCATGAGGGAAACGTAAAGGAAAATTATGACCTTGACATGTCTTTAAATGTGTTGAGGAAACCCTCATCGAGTTTTTCACTGCTTTCTATCGCTCAGGCAATATTAATTTTCAAACTTAACTTTTCAATGAACGTATTAAATGATTTGTTTTTTACTCGTTAAAAAAATCACTGGAAAACTCTTCGTTTTATCGGGTCTAAAATGCTTGATTGTGTTTTAAATCCGACAAACATTGCTGCTCGTTTGTTAAACGTTGCTTTATAAAGATACGTCTCAGTCATGATTTTCTTTTGTGTTTTCCTTAAAACTTGTCATCGAGTTCTTCAACGCTATTTCTAGTTCTTTATTTAGTATTTTTCCGGAGTTTGTCTTACCAAATATTTCTATTTTCCTTTTCGTATTACAGCATGGACCTCACGAAATAACATCCACACTAACCCTAATACTCAACTCTGTAAACCTCATTTCATCTGGTATACTTGGTGAAATAATGTATATATGAGTGTAATGCACTAACATCTTTAACCGAATTCTTGTACTAACTATATCTCAGACGGTAATAAACTGGCGCTTGTCGCAATACTATATGTTACGTTTATTATTTTTATTTCTTTCAACCCATGTGCATGTATATCTGTTTGTTCATCCGTCTTTTCGTCCATCTTTCATTTATCATATCTTAATGAATCTTTCTACATTTCCATCCATTCACCCATCCTAACTATTTATTTTTGGAGCATTCATCTACTAACAAACATTTTCTTGGTTGCGAAACAATTGACGTAACTGTTTGAAATAACGAAATCCAAGGTGGCCACGCCCACTTTGGGCTTCATGAAGCTGTAATGTCGAAATAGAGTGATGTGTAGACAGTTCACGACGAAGTAGGAAAAGTTCAAAGGTAGTAGTTCGCCAGATCTCTCGTTTCATGAAGCTGCAAGGTATTTGTAGTCAAATTTAGAAAAACTAAGCATTTTCGTCCATTTATTTCATTTAGAGTATATTTTGAACCTTTTCAAGGAAATTGACTAGCGTTCCCTGGGTTTTCTTCACCTGGTACTGAATAAATACTAAAAGATTAAAATATTAACGATGTTTGATAGGACTGAAGTCTGGAAACTTAAGTGGAAAACGTTGATACCATTATCCATGTTGAGGCCAGGTCCAGTTGGACCAGAGATTTGGTAACCAATTTAAAATGCACACTTTATGATCGCAGAAAAGGGCTACATAATAAGGAATATAACAAGTTTGATACGTTTGTCTTTGTTCGTGTTAATTTGATCATTTTGATCATGTTGTGGATGTGACCAAAGGTCATTCCCATTAATATTGCAGTATTTCTTATTTAATGGCCTTTCCGTTCAAAGCACTGGAGACCGAGAAATCGTCCGGTAAGTGTCCATCTACTTCTGCACTTCAAGGATGTATAACATGATTGATGCCTTCTAACCTTCCGAGTATTTCCTTAACCCTTTTACGGGTCAAATTTTTCAAAAGAAACAGCTAATTATGTATTCTATTCAAAATCCTTTTGAAAATCTACTGAAATTTGTTCATGCATCAATTTTCCATACTTTAGATCGTACAGACATGTCTGATCACCCGTTAAAAGGGTTAAGGTCCTCTTAGTACGACGAAAGATGTTGAAATATCAGTCAGGATTTATGTCTTGAAAATACTTTACTAAAATTGTTTGGCTCTGACTAAATACTAAACACAAGACGTTTCGACCAGAAAACTCCGGTCTTCATCAGTTAAAACAGTTTGAAGGCCAATTCAGTAACCGTTTATATATGTATAAGATAATAAATTAGCATAAAATCAAAATAAAAATTAAAATTTAAATTATTAAAATTAGCATAGAGATTTATAAGATTACAGCGTTAAAATGTAAAACCATCATGCTGTGATTGTTCCAGTATACATGAGGGATTTATTCACAGTGGTATGTGGATATGTTCATTCCCTGCTTTGGGATCAACAGTTGAATGCGAAGCCTCTAAAAAAACTTTTTTCGGCCAATTGCTCTTTTTGTCTACAATAGATATGTTCGCAAAAATGAAACCTGTGAGCTTCGTTGTTTGCATGCTGAACCATTTTGGAATTCGGATGATTGTCTACACATGCTTTCTGATGTTCTTTTGATCTAGTCTTTAAAGATCTTTTGGTTTCACCATTGTAGACAAATTCGCAATCTTTACATGTTAATTTGTAAACGATTCTCGTTGTTTGGTCTCTGTCTCTTTCATCCTTTGGTTTTGTAAATATTTGGGAGAGGCAACAAACAGGCTTCTATGCTACACTAATGTTCTCTTTTCTCAAGATCTTTGCTAGCTTGTCAGAAACTCCTGGAATATAAGGTAAAGTGATAAAAAATGGATTTGTGTTGTTCTGCTATAATTCTATTGGTGTAACATGATTGTCTTTTCGTTGCATACAGCTGTTTTGAAATCTCACGGGACAACCATTTTCTTTCAAAAGTGCACGTGCATTTTGAATTTAATTATTTTTACCTGAAGTTGTGGATGGTATGCTTGTTGGTCTGTTGAACAACGTTTTGACCACAGATCGCTCGTGTTGGCTGGAATGGAAAGAATTAAAATCTAAATATTAGTCCTAATGTGTTGGTTTTCTATAGACTTCCACGATGACCTTATTACCCACTCGTTTCGTTAACGTGTCAAGAAAAGGTAAACGCCTATCTTTTTTCTATTTCCATCGTGATATGGATATGCTGGTTTATGCTGTTTAATGGCGACAGAAACGCTTGGACATCTTCTTTACGTATAGTAAACATGCATGGCTGTCATCATTGAATCTGTACCACCATTTGGGAGGAGTATGGACTGATTGAATGTTCCTTTCTTCAACTGACCCCAAGACAAGGTTGGCAATGATAGCACTTACAAGCGATCTTATTACACAACAAAATATGTGTTTCTAAAAGGTTCCTTCTTAAGTGGAGAAACTGATGTAAAACAAATTGTAAAAGTCTATATCGATATTATCAACTGATAGATCAGTGCGGCCATAAAGGTTTTCATCATTATTTTGTCTTTTGCAAACAACATTCAAGGCGAAGTCAACAGGAATCGAAGTGAATAAAGAGACCACGTCAACCAACGTTGAGTGAGCTCACATGGGAATCCATTGCCAGAACGGCAATTAGTAAAGTGAAAAATAATTGACCATTTTGTGTACAAATTTCTAAGGATTCTTCTGAAGAAAGTTGAAGTTTTCCTTTATTGTACTTTACATTACTTAGAAAAATTTTATTCGTTGAAGTATAAACTTAATTGGTTGGCCACTACAGACTACGATTTGAACGACAACGATTTGAACGACAACGATTTGAACGACAACGATTTGAAGAGTGGCTCAACAAATCTCAAACTCATTAACAATTCATGAGTAAAATACAAAGGTAATCAGTACCGAGATTTAGTTTGGATATCTGACCTTAACTGGCGTAGAATTCAGACAACTTTAAACCTCGTTTTCTCTTTAAAGGAGGATTCGCTTGGCTAATTGCTATCGTTTTTCAACTCATTTCTCTGTGTTTGGATATCCGACGAAACATTCCTTCTCGTGCATGATATGTGGTAGATGAAAGTGACGGTGAAATAGTCAGTTTAATGAACTTAATTAAACTCGTCGTGGCCATTTTGTCCCAATCTTCACGCCCACAGTGTAGGATTAATGAGCCGCTAAAACGACTTTTTTAACGACCGCCGCGCTGAACTTGTTCGCCAACACAACAAGTTCAGCTTAATAAAACAGAGAAAAGAATGCGAGTAAAGAATTTCTGGCAGCTTTTCAGCATTTTATTGTTCTCGGAAAATCCCTGGCAATTAAGAAAAAAAACGAGGAGAAATGTTAAAGCATTGGGAAAGGGTCCCTTAAAACGTTCTGTACATTCTAAAAAGCTCGCTCAAGTCTTTGGTTTTATGTCCGACAAATACTGTGCTCCAGCCCGTAAATGGAAACCCACAATGCACCGCAGCAATCAGGCGATTACTTGACGTCATAAAATGATGTCATCAGTCAATTAGTTTTAATTGCATTGTCTAATTGTTAAAGATGCAAATATACGAACAGTAAGGGAAATGTTCTTGAAACATCTTTTGGTGTTTCTTACTTACCTACTGCTCCAACCAGTTGGCCTGGTTGTTTCTCAGACAACAACTTGTGAAATTTTACAACCTTGTGGTGACCGCGGGGAGTGCGTTGATTTAAAACTTGGCGACTCATCTAACATTTTGTCGACGGAATGTGGCTGCAAATCCAACTATACAGGACGCTGGTGCCAGTTTTTCGGTAAATATGAAAACAAGATAATTCTTTTCAGACAAAGGTTTCAGTGAAGTTAACTCATTTTTTTGTTCGGTAAAGTTTGTGGTAGTTGGTCTTAGTAAATCATAACTGCGCATGCTTCTCAAGTCTTAAGCACGGAATCCTTTTCTGAGCCCGTGACAAGAATGAAGTCGTTAACCATTAAATGCATCCAGTGTCCGATATATCTGACACCTAACAAGAAAAGAACCAGTGCGAGGACAAAGGGAAAACGAAGAGGGAACAAAGAACAAAAGAAAAGAAATTGGAAGTTAAAAGGGTAATCACCTGGCCGACTATGAAATGTTCTCAACATTGAGATGCAGGAAATTAGATGGCTGAGGAAACGTTATATATTGCTATACTAACAGATCTTATGATAAAGAGGTATTATCTTGTTTAAGCTTTGTTGTTGGTGCACGATACTCAATCGTAAGACCTCATCTGGATCAAACGGGCATTATGTGCATGTCGCTGACAAGCCAGAAAGAACTATTGCTTTTTTTCCCTTTTATCAGGTTGATCTGTTCATTTTTTATGAAACATCCCACACAAAAATTTCACAGGTTCTTTCACAATAGAAAAACATAGAATTGGAACATTTTCACATATGAAATTTTCAATTCAAATATGATTGAATATGAAATTTTCAATTTAAATATAAATTCAAATTTTAAACTGTATTTTCATGTATATACATTGTATATTCATACATGTATATTCATAAATATTTTCATGTATATACCTCGCTCTTAGCTAATATTATGCCATAAAGACTGCTTTAATAATAGTAAATGTTATAAAAACGTCTTCAAGGTCAATTTAAAAAAAAAAAAACATCCGCTATTTTTTTCAGACGGAAAATACAGACCTTTCGACAAAGGTAATCAGTCACTTTAATCATTTTTTCACAATGCTCTACCTGTCGTGATTTTACAGCGTTCAGGCAGTGAATGTGTATGGTGAACAGGCGTAACAACGTTGTGAGTTGAAACAAGTGGTAGCTGAGATGGTAGGACATTTATAGATTACCTCGTTGTGGGTTGTTTGACTGGAAGATCAATAGTTGTGAATTAAATGTCTTTGTTGCTTAGTTGGTCGAATATTCCGCTAGACTTGCAAGGCTGTGTGTTGAGCGGTTTTTTAGCTCAGTTTGGACAAGAGTTCGGAGGTTACTTTACCTCATAGCTTAGGTAGTAAAAGTTAAAGTGCAGGTACAAACGTTTGTACGTTATCTTGGCTTTGTAATTCATTTAACTGAGCCGTGAACTAGAGTATTAAAGTTGTGGCTAGTGGGACCAAGTGATTCAGTTGGTAGAGAGTAGGTCTACAGTACAAGTGTTTGTGGGTTGGATGATCTTCACGTTCAGTTATTTAAGAAATGAACTACTTAACAAAAGACTCCAGTATTATTAGTCTTGTAGTTCAATATTCGACTGGAGTGTCATGTACTTTAATGTGGCGTTGGATTATAGAGAAGAAAGAAACTTGAATTGAATATAGTCTTAGAAATTCGTTAACCGGATTTAGTATTATCTTATGTATTTTTGTTTTTTGTTCTAGCAAAAGTACCTGGAACTCCGTCTATCATCACAAACACCAAAACTCCTGATTTTAATCAGCATTATAAATTGACGTTCAACTTCGTACGAAACCCTCACGCTGGGAACGTACTGTACTACATTGTGAGATACAATGACTATGGAATTCCAACGAAGTTCGAGTGGAGATCTATCATTGTACCAGCCACTGGTCATGACAACTACACAGTTTCCTTTAATACCTTTGACTGGGGCTATACGTACAATATCGAGGTATACGCTGCCAACAAACATGGCGTCGGACCACCAGCCAATCGAACAGTTCATCGACCAGAAGGTCAGTTTACATTTGTATATTAGGTTGTAACATTCATAGTAACCAGATGCCTTCTTGTCTAATTGCTGACTCTGAATTATCGTTTAAGCAATGTGAATTGGGTACCATATTACTGCTACATTAAACACCAATAAATCGTTTTCACTTTCCCTCATGAGACCATTGGTTAGATTTTTAACTATGGTAATCCTTCTTACTTTTACTCTTTTTTCCTTCTTTCATTCCTTCCTATCTTTCCCCTAACTTTTCTTTTTCTCCTTTTTTTCTTTCCTCATCCATCCTTTCATTCTTTTTTCCATTCTTCCTTTTTTCTTCTTTCTTTCTTATTCTCATTATTCTTTTATCTTTACACTCTTTATTTCCTCCTTACTTCCCTTCTTTCTCTTATTCATTCTTTCTTTTTTCTTTCTTTACTCTTCCCTACCTCTATTACTTTCCTCCTTTTCTTTTTTCTTTCTTTTTTCTTTCTTTCTTTCTTTCTTCACTTTTTATTTTTTTTGTCGCCTTTGCTTCTTTCTTTCTGAACTTTAATTATTTTTTTCTTTCCTTCTTTTCATCAACCAATTCTTCCATCTTTTCTTTTTATTATTAAACCTCTCCATTCCAGTTGATAGTGCGTTATTTGGTCGTCGTCCACAATATTCCCTCTTCCTTGTTTTATGATGAT
Organism: Heliopora coerulea; assembly: GCA_030142905.1. Taxonomy (NCBI): domain Eukaryota; kingdom Metazoa; phylum Cnidaria; class Anthozoa; order Scleralcyonacea; family Helioporidae; genus Heliopora; species Heliopora coerulea. The sequence continues at coordinate 636,493 of JASJOG010000113.1, read as the reverse complement.
ATAATTCACGTGTTTTTGTCCTTAAAACCGTGACCTTGATTTGTTTGGATGCATTTTTAGCCTTTCTTCCACGCTTTGTCGAGTTGAGTGAGGACCGCACTGGAAAGAAAGCAATATGTTCCACGAAACCCTTCCAGCTTTTCTGCCGGGCTCAGGGTGTCCCTGCTCCAAAATATTCCTGGTACTTGAACGGAAAAAAACTCGTTGGAAATGACACCGTGAGCGTTGAGGACACAGTTCTTAACATATTGATACCATCTCCCAAACTTCATCAAGGATCCTACCGCTGCATGGCTACGAACGCTTGGGGAAGTGTGATGAGTCGTCCAATTAAAGTGAAATTCCTTGGTAACTATTCGTTATCGTGATTTTAAATTAAGGCAAAAATAAATCATAATTCCGCCAGACTTGACACTTGTTGCAATGATATGAAAACAACTTCTCCAAACAACTTCTGATAACAATGGTGCGATAATGTGAAATAAAAATTATACCTAATTAATTAAATTTGGAACAGTCAGAATGGTATAGTTTAAGACCCAGCCTTCGTAGCTCAGCCAAATATACCATTCTGACCGTCAGAAACTTCGTTACTACTATGTTATCGAATGTAAGTTCTAAACATTCGTTGATTATGCCCTTTCTCTTCATCAGCATTACAACCATTATAGATATAATGCTCGTGGCCAACTTCTTGGAAACGGCCATTCCCATTGTCATCTTGGTGTATGTGTTAAAATCACGAGAGCATGGTGGACAAATTGGGGCAAATCATAAGCTGATTCTTTCTTGCAATGATTGTGATGGGGTGATTGCATGTGCTAGGATGACAATGGCAAGGGAGAAAATCTGACGTGTTAGCGAGCAGTTAGGTTGTCATGTGACATGAAAGTATTTGACGTCATGTAACGCCACTTAATTGAAATTTATTTTTAATTACGTCATCTGCTGATTTATGACGTCATTTTTATCTCATGTTTTTGCTGTAGTTCCCAGTAATTTCGTCCATGACGCGCACTCTTGGGATGGACAGTTAGTTCGATATGATGTCAACGTTGGAAAACCTTTTGAGTTACCATGTCCCAGTCATGTCCCGAAACATCCTGGGAACATCAAATGGAGTGGAAACACGACAAACGGCGTTATCAAGGATTTTCCGTCTTCAGAACGAGTTTGGGTTACCAGCAATGGAAGCTTGTACTTTACGTATGTCACCGAGAAGGATATCGATTTTATCAACGACCTTGATGGAATAAGGTGCAATTTGGGACAAACATCTGAGAATGACAGACCTTTTGAAGGATCCAATCTATTCAAACTTGTTAAAAAAGGTACGAATTTCCAGTTGCCGTGTACTATGTTTCTATGGCGTGAATACCTTATTGTCACTAATTTTCGCTGTCACTAAATTTCGTTAATTAAGAGAAGCACATTTCGCGACATTTGACTTTTGCGATGTGGCAGAAAAATCACGTTGGAAGTGACTAAGTTTCGTGAAAATCTTCTAAACACTGAGACACAAAAACAAACCGATGGATTGAGGATCGACGCCAGAGATTTTAATTTCACTTATCATAGGCATACTTTGCAATGGTAGTTGGAACAGGGATTTATAATTGGAAGTTAATTTCGCGTTTGACGTGTGCAAATCCGATTCGAATCCGATCCGATCCGAGCGCATTCGATCGGATTCGTTTGGAGTCGGAGTGATAAATAGAAATTTCGGGTTGGATCGGATTAGAAAAGTTGATCGGCAGTCGGATCGGATCGGATCGGATCGGATTGGAAAAGTTGTATGGCAGTCGGATCTGATCGGATTATGATTCACGAATTTGAAACAATAAAACTTTAGTGCTGACTAGCGCTGAGTGACCTAACTAACGCTAACATAACTGACGTGCTTCTGTTGTGTTTATGGTTTTGTATTGCATAGTGATTGAGTGGTGACATATTAACTATTTCCGGCTTCGGTAACAAAATACACTTTAAGACGTCAACATTGAACATTCAGTAGTTGTTTCACTTTGATGTTGAACGGGTGCGATGGAGTCATTTCATAATAGAATAGTGTAGAACATTCTAAAGCCTTCAAAATACATTTAGAAAGTAATCATGTTATAAAGAAGTATCTGGAACTTTCTATAAAATTAGTCAGAATGAGTAAGCATGAGATGATTAGTAGGCAGAAATGGATGATGTAGATTTTGTAGAATTGTAGAATGTTCTTTCTGACGTTAAACTTCTCGATTAACGACCTTTATTTTGTAATTTGTAAAAAACTTTCTGTCACGTATTACAGTGGAACCCCGTTAATACGACCACCGTTGGGCCAAAAAAATTTGGTCGTATTAGCGGGGTGGTCGTATTAAGGGGAGTGGATCAGATACGTAACAAATGTTTTTTTTTTAAATGGCGTCATGGCAAATGGGGGCAGATTTCAATTAGCATAACGCTAAAACCGCAAAATAATCCACAAATAAATTTTATTAACTGAACACAACTCAACAAAATTAACCAAATGAGATAAATAACCTTGATAATAAGCCCCTACATTAGTTATTTAAGTTTCTTTAGGTTTAAAAAAATCTGCAAGCTTCCGTTGGTTTTTCCGACACTCAAGCCAATCGGTTTGAGCTTGGCAGATTACTCTGGCGAGCTCATTTGCCGTTTTTGAATTTCCTTTCTGTTCGAGAAAATCCAAAGCATCCTGCATTGAGGATATTGCCTGCCGTTTTCGCTTACAATTTGAAGACATGATGACTGGTCAAAGTGCTTATACACAAAGCTGCGAAGCGTGTTCGGACAAAAGGTAATAAATCAGGAAAATCCTCGAGACATGCGTGAAAATTTTGCACTGATTAAATTAGAAAAAGTGTGAAATATGGATTGATGACAGATTCCGCGCTTTTCATAGCCTGCGCTTGCATACACTCGTATTTCCGCCTGTAACGTCGAAGGAGTCATGTCTGGCCCGATGGAAAATATTTCTTGTACAAAAGTAATCGAAGTTCCTTCTTGGATAAAGGGATATCATGTTTATAAAGAATACTGGAGAATCAAGATTGATGAAGTTCTTGAACTACAGGACGAACACGACAATGAACAAGACAAGAACGCTATTGCGGTGATTAAGGAAGGAGATGTAGTTGGTCACATTCCAAGGGCACTAGCTTCTACAAATCATGGAAATGGGATAGTTCGCCATTTTTTAGCAAAGAGCGGCAGTGAAGCAGAAGCTAAAGTTATGGGAACAGCTGTCAATCGGGGCGGGGGATATGGAATGGATATTCCATGCATTTACAAATTTATGGGGCAGGAAAAGAACATTGACTTGCTAAGCAAATTGCTGGACATCCCGAATAACCTATCCGTTAGAGTCGAAATGGAATGTGGCCAAAAGAGAACAGCAGAGGAAAGTGGCAGAAAAAAGAAGGCAAGAAAACGATAAAACGACCCAAAAACATATTTAATCACGTTCTATCTGTTTAATAAAAATTAAAATGAATATTGAAAACGTTTAAGTGTTAATTATTTGCCGTATGTGTAATTGATTAAGATAATTATAAGATAATTAAGAATTTGATATCGAAAAAGGCATTACTTAACACGTTGAGTGGTCGTATTAAACCGTAGGAGACATCAAAATATGGTCGTTGGTCGTATTAACGAGGTGGTCGTATTAACGAAGTTTTCAGATAAGAAAAAAAATTAGCTCTTATTCGGGGAAAAAAAAGTGGTCGTATTAACGGGGTGGTCGTACGGCGGGGTTTCACTGTATCTACTTATCTTCTCATTTTTCATTTGATTAAACGGTTTACATTTGATTTTGATGACAAGTCAGGCTTCTGTAATAACACAATATCCTGTAAAAATAGGTTATTAGGAAACATTTGACTTGATTGAAAAGGGTATAGTTTCAGTTCAGATTTTTTTCGGGTCAGATCGGATCGGATCGGCATGTTTTACTGACTTCAGGTCGGATCGGATCGGATTCGGATGCAATTTTTTCGGATCGGATTGGATTCGGATTTCGATTATTAATCAGTTGTCGGATTCTAACTGTCCAATTCGATCCGATGCACACCTCTATTTCGTGTTGTTAATTTTCGCAATAATCTTTTTTAACGGGAACTTAATTTCACGATTTTTCTGTAATCGCAAAAGTCGCAAAAATAAAGTCCCGCTAAAACTAGCAACGATAAAGTAGTCCATAAAATATACGTTATCTAACAAGACTGTACTGCTGCATATCCCGACTTTCTTTGTCTGGAATCCGCAATATCTGGGCACACTTCGACATGACCAGGATTCGGAGTTTGTGTTGAACCAGCCAAACAAACTGATTATAATGGTAACTGGTGATATGGTTTCAGCTGTAGAGGTATTCCAGACCTTGCAACATATCTAGAATACTTATAGTAACTAAGGAAAGTTAAATGAAATAAAAATAGATAAAATAACTGAATTGAACTTAGGGGCGGCGGAGCGCTATTTTGAGCTGGGAGGGCTTGGGATTAAAATACGGGATTTTGCATGCTTCTCCGGGAAATTTCAGCGCACGTGTTGTAAAACGCAGCAGTGTCAACTTTATATTTGAAGAAAAGTTGGAGCTATAGCCCCCCACCGTGGCTCCGCTGTCCCTGGGACTAATTTCCAGAGTCCGTTCTCTCTTCGAGCTTGTCCGGTCATTCTCATTTATGCAGTAGAACGCAGGACAGCACTAATCTAAACGTCTGGTAGATCTTGTGATGGATAATACTTTGAAAGAGTTCAACTTTCAGCTTTGAAAGGTGGGAGGAGGGGCTGACCCCCCTGAGTATTTGATATGAACGCATCTGGTTTCTGTGAAATGTCCAGCAAATTGGCCCAAACACCCCACAATTGTTGGTGAAAAGACCACTTTACCTGTTTTTAGACTTAAATATGATCAAAATGATTTGTTTTTATGAATGGATATAGTTTTAACGTCGAGTGATTCTGTCTTCAATCGTGGAGAGTTTCATTAAACTTTCTTGAAGTTGTCTCTACTTGTAAGGACTCTTATCAACAGGAAACGCAAAAGATCAAACAAGTGAACGCACACTAGGATTATCTTTTTTGCCATTCATGGTTGGTTATACAGGTGTCAAATAATTTTTAGCTTTTTAATTAATTAAATAGAAACTGTTTTGGCGTATTTATGTAACCTGATGCAAACACGAGGAGAAGGTTGGGAGAACTCAAAAGCTCATGTGAACGCCCGAGACTCAAGGTCGAGGATTTAAACAGGCGCTTGAGAGTTTCCCCAACTTCTCCGTGTGTTTGCACCAGGCTATATGAACACAACAAAACAGTTTCTATTTCTTTTATAAAATAATCAAAGAACTAAGCCATAATAATTGTGAATAACAAACTTTGTTTTCAATTTCAAATGGTAAGTCCTCCTTATATAATTCGTAAACAAGTCAGAGTATCCCATTTGGGCCAAGAACAAATTCTGGCGTCAGAACGGCGCCTGTGATGTCATAACCGTGTTTGCATAGCCTGATATAAACGGTAACTAGCCAATCACTACGGGCGTAACAAGAAACTTATTTTATAGTACATAATACAGATTTAATTTCTTATGATCCAGTCATTCCGGTGCAAATGCCACATATAACATAAAACAAAAAATCTCTCTTCCCAGGCGTTTATAAACCAAGTATTTCCCTTGGGTTCCATGAAGAACCAAAGTGTATTAAAGTTTTGTATGGAAATGCCGCTGAATTTTACTGTTCAGCACAATCCAGGTAAGCTTTTCCAAATATGTTATCTGGAGATAAAGAGGAGTCCAAAGCAGCACTGGGAAAGGCTTTCTTCTTAACTTTGCACAATTGTACATGCAAGAGTTAAAGGTGATGTTATCATATGCGACTAGTGTATAACACCTACTATATGAATGTATCTTAATGTCCACGATTGTTAACTATTCATAAGATGCAGATAATTTGAGGCGAGAAAATCAAAAGTAAAGTTTACGTAGACGGGCTCAAAATAACGTAAGCAATGCCAGTCAAAGTAACCGATCAGACCTCTTTAGAAAAGATGAAATGGGAATTCTGACAAGCCAATATAAAAGATCCATTGTTACGGACTGTTTTACTCAATTATCTGACGTCCATATTTCTGGTTTCCCCCAAACACTAAACTCTTGAAATCCGCTAAAGAACTCATGATTATAAAGTTGCACTTATTGTACTTACCTGGTATACTATATATCTTGATTTATACTACAGATAAACTGCAGAAGTTATAAACGGAGCAACAACACAATAACATTTAAAATAAGTTCATTTCACATTTTCTATTGTTTTTTCAACCAGTTTTAATCGTTATTCACTGTTGATAAATGTTAAATTGCGTAATGCTGAACTCTTCGCTGGTAATGTGGCGAATGTGATCACACGACATGACCTCCGTCAAACAAATTTGATCGGACATTGGCGGTGGATTGACTGTTATTTTGAGTCCCGGGCGATGTATGGATAAGAATGATTCCCGTGTCTGATCTGTTACTACTTATTCAATGCAATCATTTCTTTTGTATTTTCTTCATGAACAATTAACAAATATTATGAATATTTTCAATGATTTCAATGATTGATTGCTTGACTGATAAATTGCTTCGATTGACTGATCGATTGACTGGCTGACTCATGAACTGATTGCTTGACTGATTAATCGACTGATTGATAGATCAATCGATTTATTGACTGATTAATTAAGTTATTGATTGATTGAGTTATTGATTGGTTGATTTATTGATTAATGAATTGATTGATTGATTGATTGATTGACTGATTGATTGATTGATTGGTAGGAGGCCAACAGTTGTCGAGACATTAATTATTCATATTTTTTACCTTTGCTACGATTCCTAGCTACACGACGGTCATCCGTTGGATTAAAGGAGAAGGCTATGAGTATTTGCCGTCTAATACTTCAAAATATGAAATCGTGGATTATGGCCGAGTACTTCGAATTAAAAACCTCGTCGAAAGCGACTCTGGGTCGTACACATGCGTTATATATGTTAAAAGCAAAACAGGTGATAAGGACTACGAGGGCCAACAGCTGCCTAGAAGATATCCACGCAAGGAAGTCCTCACAGCCGCGGCCTGTTTGTCAGTTTTAGGTATTTATTTATTTATTTTTATTTATTTATTTACTTAATCTTTAATTTAATCTAAATTTATTTAATTTAATTTATCTAATCTGAAATTTTCACATGAAAAGTTTTTTGTCCTGAATAGTTTATTTGTGGGAAGTTGGCCCACGAAATGATTTTATGAAGAAGGCTTTAATCTCCCGGTTGTTACATGTAAAGCCCTTGATGCATTTGGCGTTGTTTCGGAACGGGGGTGGTGCCAGGAATTTCCCGACAAAGGCGCTAGCCCCCCGGCTAGAGGGGCTTACCCTGAGAGGCCAGGACACACGTTCCCTCTACCTGATTTTTTTTGTTTTCTCTGTGTGGGTTTGGTCACTTTTTGAGATGTATATGAGCTTGCAAGAGCTGGTAAATCTGTGGAGGCCTTTTGATTGTAGGAAAACGAATAGTACTAACTTTATAAAATCAAAATAATACTTAATAAAAAAAGCCGCCGAAGTACGGCTCCACAAGCCATCTTCACCCTTCACTTCACCATGACGATAACACAAAAAGCTCAGGTGAAGGAAATGGTGTGCCACACCCCCACACCTTACCACTAGCTACTTCCTCATCGCAGGCTTAATGTTTGGAGAATCCGTAATAAATGCCACATCTTTATTACAATGTAGGGCCTACCGACCTGAGGTACAGAATAATTCCTGGTATTCGACTATACCAGGGAACATCTCTTGCGTTGAAATGTGGGAATGGCTTAGCCAAGGAAAAGGTTTGGTGGTATTTCAATGGCAAAACTTTGGAAGAAAGGCAAGATTCACAATTTGAAATACATCTTTTTTCACTGATTCCGCTCAATTTATCAACTTCTGTCAAGCAGGACATTACATAAGTATTATTGCCAGATATAGTGAAAGAAATTGTTGAAAAATTACAACGAATTATTTTATTATTAAGTTCTTATTGGATGGGATATAGACTGAACAACGTACGTAACATAAGTGATAATTTATGAATAGATAACTATGATCATAGTAATCAGTATGATATATCATGTTAACGTATATTAAAGATTGAGAATAGTTTTAATGTTACCGTAAAATTCATTAAGAATTTATTAGTAAAATACAAAACAAAAAATCATAACTGTGTCGTGTCTTTATATGTGATAAAGACTCATGTGACTTCATAGGTAGATAAGAAAATATTTTTTTTGGCTTAGAAAACATAAATTTCCAAGTTTTCTTCAAAATTAGCGTATTAGGAAGGGGATTTCATAAGACATTTAAAAAACTCGCAGTTCGTGCTTTGTCGGGTCTAAAACACTCAGCTATTGCCTCGTGTTTTAAATTCCGATAAAGCACTCCTGCCCGGTTTTTAAATATTACTTAAAACGTTATTATATTTTAAAAAGTTAAAATCGAAATTATGATAACGATGTTAATAGTAATAATGATAATAATGATAATAATGATAATGATAATGATAATAATAATAATAATGTATCTGGAATAGTTAAGAAAGTAAAGTCCATTGGATTTCTTATGTTCTTAAATAAGCTAACTTTGGTATCTTCAAATTGTGGCTCATAGCAGGCTATCACTGAATAATAATGACAGCAATGACGATAACGATGATGACAATAACAACAATAACAATAACAATAACAATAACAACAATAACAATAACAACAATAACAATAACAATAATAATAATTGTGACTAAATGAGCTAGAAAGAAAGAGTAACAGTTGATGTCTTTGACAACCCATTGTGACAACCCAACACAACCTGCGTATCGAAGAAATAGGGTACTTTGTCTTCTAAATTTCTTTGAGGGAAATTTCATAGGCAAAGTCAAAATTCCCATCTTGTGTGATAAATGAGGGAAATTCGTGGTTTGAAATTCCTCGGACAACAAGATAATCCAAAGTGTTATTTGAATAATTTCGATCCATCTGCCATGTTTTTGGGTGATTCAGTTTAATAATTTTGAGGACAAAATTAAATTACTCACAAAGTCAGGGTTCTGTGTTGATGTCGCAGGTCATCTCGTTTGCATATATTCCAGAACTACCTATTTCAAACACGGAGCATTACGTAGAAGTCTGGTGAACGACATTTTTCTTAGCTTTACGATTTCATTCAAATAAGACAATTTTAAATTACGTTTCATTGACACTTAAGATTATCTTGAAAGCTAACTTAATTTACAGTAAGTTTCGTTGTTCAGTTTATTCACAATACCAACTTCTATTATACGGCATTCAACGCAGTCTTCTGGGCAAATTTATTTTGTTAAATAGGTCAGAGATAAAAAAAGGTGTGATTAACGGAAAACCGGTTTCATATTCCCTCCACAATGGAAGTCTGGTAATTCCAAGCGTTGAAGAATATGTCAGCGGAGTCTATCAGTGTGATGTACTGACTACACAGGGTATAGTCACAGTGGCCCAGTATATTCATGTGAGAGGTATGTCCTGGTCATCTTTCGGTCACAGGTTGCACGCGGTCTGCTCTAGAACGTAATTACTGAGACCACGTGACCGTGTGGAGACTGGGACTGGAAAATTAAATATTTTATTCATCTGATAACGTTTTGGAAAAAATCGCTGGGTTTAAGTTAAAATGTGACAAGGAGTAACACGTCAACTGTAAGGATTGGGGTTAGGATTAGGGTTATGGTTACGATATTTATCTTAACCAGAATCCTAACCTTAAGCCTGATCCTAACCCTAACATTCAGGATAACTTTTAATCTTAAGACCATTGACATTTTAAGATTGTCCTCAATCTTAGGTGAGAGGATATCAAGTAAGTGAAATACTTAATTTTCCAGTCCCAGTCTCCACACAGTTACCTGGTCTCAGTGGTTACATTCTAGTGCCGACCGTTGCCTCCCACACATGCAACCTCCACTCCACATTTGTGCTAGTATCGAGGAAAAGTTAGAGCGTCTCACTGGTCCTTAGAAGGTTACAGGTTTTACTAATGTGAGGGACTCACGATATATGTTTCCTCGTAAGAGTACGATTTTGATGATGTTATGCCATGGCTTGTTTATGTAAGACTTTCAAAAAACTCAAACATTAATCGTGTACATTGTCTTCCAGGTTTCGATGCCTCAGATCCTCTAAATGTTCAACACAAAAGATCCAGTCAAGTCATTCTAAAAGAAGGAGGCACCGCTACACTGACCTGCATGCCTAGACCATTCCATACCTTTACTATTCTTTGGGAAAATTTACCGGATATGAACACATCGCATTTCCAAGCAAGGGACAACGGATTTCTGCAAATTTATAAAGTCAGGAAAAGCGACAATATGAATCTGTCTTGTATTATAGCTTCCGAAGAATCTGTTTCCATCACGAGGAAAATCAACACAAACGTTGTTGAAAGTGGTATGTGAAGAAAATAGAAGAATCATTTGATTCATTCATTTCGATTTTTTATTTAAATTACAATTCACTTGGCGTAGGCAACTACTCGACTTTTAGGAACCGCGATACTTCAGGAGACGATTGCTGATAATATTAGTCTGTAAGGAAGTTATGGACCATTATGGATCACCGGGATGTTGGAACTTGGCAACTTATGAAGAACTAAGGCATTGCTAGGAAATACGGAACATTTGGACGAGTGGACAGTTGAGAACTATTGAATTGTTGGAAACTCCTGACCAGAAAGGCTTTTTTAAAATTACAGGAGCTATACTTGAAGCTTTTTTCTCATCAGCATAACTTTATTCTCGAAAGAACTTCCGTCCAAAATTTTCTCTCTTCATTTCTAGTGAACGGTGGATGGCGTTGGAGTCTGTGGCGTTTCTGCAAACCTCGCGTTGATCCTTGTCGTGGGGAGGACAATATTCGCACTGGAATTTGTAGAAATCCCGTTCCAAAATACGGCGGAAAATATTGTGTTGGTCCGAACTTTGAAATAGATAGCGGTAGGTAATTTGAAAAGCGATTGCGATAACATAACTACAAAAATTAGTTTTAATCCGATCAGTTTATTTTGTGTTGTTTCACCTTCTACCTCCACTAACATCGCGCCCCCCCCACGTACATCCCTAAATGTAGCTTTTGCCACCATAAAGATTCCCCTCTTACTCCAGCACCTATCTCTTCCACCTTCTATAACAACCTGAACACCAACACCTACCTCCACCTTCTAATTCCACCACCAACTTCAACCACTTCTACCACCTACATTTTTATTTCCCTCTTACCTCGTTACTGTGTCCTGTGTCTCCTCCAACTCACTCCAACACCTTCCCGGACTGATTTCATTACCATTCGCAGTCACCTACATTTATCACCAAAGTCCTCTCCTACCTCTCCCAAGTAAACCTGCCACATACCCCTCCTAACTATCTCCCGACCTACTTTCCCCACCAACCTCCCCACCTACTTTCCAACCAACGTCTCCGTCATCTTCTATTACTTGATATGTGAAAAGAATATTACCTCAGGTTTTCCACGGGGGGGGTTCCTCCTGTGGTAACAATGGACCGTTTAAGGGCTCGCCCTTAATCAATATCTTGGAAGAACAGTTAAGTTATAGCGGATTATTAACCGAGAGCGACGTCCGTACGGGAAAGTATTTGGCTGAAGTCTTCCTGGAGACCGAGCGACGTAGGGGCGAGATTTGTGGGGAAAAAAATCAAGAAAAATGCATTCCAGACCGTACCGAGTAAACGACGTTAATCAGGAATTTAGTAAATGGTTCTTTTGTTGGTTTTTTTTTTCCATTTTTACCTGGATTTTCGTCGTCGGATGTTGATGTTTACTTTACCTCGTTACATGTCTGTTGGGCTTCTTGTTTCCACCAGTTAAAAAGTCGTTTATCGTACTTTTATATAATTAGCTTTAAAAAAAAGTAGTAATGGTGTTCCAGAGTATTTTATCATTTGGAATTTTTCATTATATTTGCTTAATTCCCCTTAACTTACATTAAACTCAACCAGAAAATTTTCTCGCCAAAACTCTACCGGTTCTGAGTGAAAAGCGTATTGGACCGGTCGAACACCGTCAAATGTTGGACCGTTCAGCAACATATCAGAAAGCGTAATTTCGCATACGTACCGAAGAATGAGCTGAGCCGTATAATAATGGTTCTTATTTGCTTTTGCATTTACTGGAGTTTTTCAATTTATACCCACCTTTCTAGACTGCAGCCGTGGTATTGGATTGGAAAATGGGTTTGTTGAACCTTGGATGCTGAGATCTTCTCACCACAGTGCTGATCAAACAGTACCAACACCAGGTGGCGTGATGAAAGGCATTCATGCAGACTATGGCCGTTTTAACGGAATTCACGCGTGGTGTGGCCTGGTGAACCTTCCTTCTGATGAACAGAACTACCTTCAAATTCAGATTGGTGGACCGATGAAAGAAGTAACTGGGATTGCTACTCAAACAATGGGACAGTACATTTGGTTCCATGTTACAAGCTACACACTTCGCTTTAGTATGGATGCTACTGGCTGGTTCAGATATAGCATTCCTAATAAGGTAATTCCAAACACCGTTACGTGATATAAAATTACAATTGGATGAACCTGTAGAATGGTTGATGTAATGTCATCCAACAATTTCGAAAGAACGAGAATCTGTTGATAAAAGGAGGCGAAGTCGAGTAATAGTCACGTTCATATTTCTGTTTTACATTAGTTTCTCTGATGTTTTTTCGTCTATATTCTAATTTTCTCATCGTCATATTACTATTTTTAGGTATTCGAAGGCAACTCACTCGAATATCCAACCCGCGTACATCATTTTGACCGCTCAAGACTTACCACCTTTGTTCGAATTTATGTGGAGTCCTATAGCTTTGTTCCATGCATGCGTGTTGAACTACTCGGGTGCCAGACGTGGAAAGGTTGGGCAAGAATGCAATTTTTCTCAGTCTTAATCTTATTACATGAGCAAATGTACTCGATGCTACTACAGAAGTTGTTCACTTCCAGACTTGAGCGACCTCTGATCTGTCTTCAAATGCGAAAAATGTCCCTTGGACATTTGACTTACTGTAGATGTAAATCTTTCTGTGTAGTTGGTTGTTCCTGGGAAGATAGTAGCTCACAAACATACAGACACGCAGACATAAGTTAAAACGTGCAAACATAAGGACATAAGAAGTTTGAAGGAAGAAATTTAATCCTGATCTCATTTGTAAAATATTATTGTAAATATATTCAGTTTTTAGTTGGTTGTTTTCGTTTGTCATGTCAATGAGTAACAAGTAAGTGTGAACATTTTGAAATTGACGAACTTTTTAACTTGAGGATGATCCAAAGTTGGGTCGAAAAATGTCCGTAAGAACTTTACATAAAATAATGACAGTTAGAAGAACAAGTAGGTAGATAGAGTAAATAAATTGATTAACCAATTGATCAATGGATCAATGTAGTATTACTGTAAATAACTTGTTTGTCAGGAAAGAAGATGATGCATGCCATAAAAGTGAGTAAATAATGTAAAATTGTCCTTCTCACTCCTTTCTAGCAAATATAAGATCGGAATACATAAGAGACCCACCAATGAACACACAGAAGGCGATAGGTATGGTACAGAATGTGGCCGTTTGGTGTATGTAAATGTTAAATACGCATGCTCCTCAAGCAGTGGGTAGCAAGCGCAATGAGTTAATATAATATTACTCTACCATAGAGTCAGTGGCGTACGGACTCGATGGCATAATAATAATAATAATAATAATAATAACTTTATTATACACAGAATTCAAAAAGTTGACACTTATTTACATTGAAGCTGTGTACAGAATAATTATAAAATACATATAAATTAATAAATAAATTAAATAAATAAATATAAAGGCAAAATATATATATAACTAATGTCATATACTTTCATTTCTCAAACCAATAGTTTGAGGTAAAACTCCTTATCGATTTAGAATTCTTTACATGATTTGGTAAATCATTAAAAAGATCAGCGGCTGCATAAGAAAATGATCTACTTCCTGATTTTGATGTAATCCTATACAAATGAATATTACTACGTCCCCTAGTATTATAATTATGCACATCCAAATTACGAGAAAACAAATTTAATAAGTAGGATGGACAAAAACCATTTATGCAGCGGAAAACTTGAAGACATTTATGGAAAGTCCATCTCTCAGTTAATGGTAACCAACCTAACTCCTTAAAGAGTTGTTCAGAGCTTACTTCCCAAATCTTACGCTTAAGAATAATACGAGCACCTCGTTTTTGTAATCTTAATAGGCTATCCAAATATGTTTTATCTGAATTGGACCATACAATATCGCATGGGTCACAACCTCTCTGGGCGATACTTCCTAGGAAGCAAAATGTTTGCTTTTATTATGATGAAAGTTTATTTCTATTTAATAACAGCAAGTACAAGCAAAATTTCTAGCTTTTTTATCTCAAATTTTACGTGGATGATTCATGTTTTTGTCAACTTACTGCTCAGTGCGTGAGGTGAGAAATTGCGAGGGATGTAATGTAAAATGTAATTTTAAATTTATTTAGGGATTTATCAATTATTGTATTAATGGTGAGCCCGTGTGGAGGACAACTTTTATTTACTTTATTTCATTTTGTTTTATTATATTACTGTATAGTTTATTTTATTCCATTTTATTTTACTTTGTTTTATTTAGTTTTTTTTTAGGTTTCAGTTTTCTTTTGTTTTTTGTTTTCTTTTGTTTTTTGTTTTCTTTTGTTTTTTTTCTTTTGTTTTTTGTTTTCTTTTGTTTTTTGTTTTCTTTTGTTTTTTGTTTTCTTTTGTTTTTTGTTTTCTTTTGTTTTTTGTTTTCTTTTGTTTTTTGTTTTCTTTTTGTTTTTTGTTTTCTTTTTGTTTTTTTCTTTTTGTTTTTTGTTTTCTTTTTGTTTTTTGTTTTCTTTTGTTTTTTGTTTTCTTTTGTTTTTTGTTTTCTTTTCTTTTGTTTTCTTTTGTTTTTTGTTTTCTTTTCTTTTGTTTTCTTTTGTTTTCTTTTATTTCATTTCATTTTATTTTATTTCATTTGATTTTATTACATTTTATTTTTTCATTTCATTTCGTTTCTTTTCCTTTCATTTTATTTTTTAACATTTTATTTTATCTTATTTTATTGCGTCGCACTGCATCCCATTGCATTAAATTTTACTTTACTTCATTTTATTTTATTTTATTTTATTTCATTACATTTTATTTTATTAAATTTTGCCATGGATACAAGAAAGATGGTTATACAAGATAATATTATAAGGAAAATGATAACATGTGTGTATTTGCAGAAAGCTACTGATGCTGACAGTTCTAATTAACTTGCTTCGTGTCACTGATGATGTGTGCACATCAATTCTTGTGACAGGCTTTTTGCAACAACATGCCGCAATTCGTTACCGTACACCAAATGTGTAATGAATCAGTGTCGCTTGTCATTAAATTTCTCCGATAGACTTTCTTCGGTAAAAAATTTAAAGCAATCTGGTTGTATTTTTAACCTTCGCTACTACTGGAAGGGTTTTTTTGGTTTTTTTTAATTCAGTAACTAAAATACCATTGGCAATATTTGAGGTACTATTAAGGTGGCACTGATGACTGTATTACACCTTTTGTTGTTCGTTCCCAGAAAATATACTATCAACGCCAACCTCAAACTTATTAAAACAAAAATACATTCATTTTTATCCAATCGACATTCAATAGCATAGATACGCAACCATTTGTATCGAAGGGCATTTTATAGAGCCAGCAGACAACCATTAACACCATCCTACGATACATTAGGGATAATAAAATTTCAGTCAGACAAGATATTTCTCTTGCGTAATTGAAAGTTTATTATCCCTAATGCATAGTAAAATGGTGTTAATGGTCGTTTGTTGGCGCTATGCAATGCCCTTTGATGCAAATATTTGAGTATCTACGCTAGTGAATGTTGATTGAATAAAATGAATGTATTTTTGCGTTGACGAGTTTGAGCTTGGCGTTAATGATAGCATATTTTGTGGTAATGAACATCAGAAGGTGTACATGAAGGCTGAAAAAAAAACGAAAAGTAACTATTTTGATAGACTTTGATGTTGTATTTAAAGTTAACTTCAGGGTATGAAAGCTTAAAAATGTTTCAATGGTCGTACCTTCTAGGGTTAACCATTAACGTTAACTTATAACGCAACCTTTTGTCGATAGGTTCATATCAAATTAATTACCAGCTGCACGTGCATGAGGAAAAAGTGTCGAGTTGTTGGGTTGGATGTGTCACAACTTCGGCTCGGCCACCATTTTAAATAAACACTTCCTTCAAGGCAATTTTGTTGGGAGGGTACAACGTGCCATGTGGCATTCTTGGGAGGTAGATTTTGATTTTAAACTGTTTCTGAGAACTTTGGATTCGGGGTAGAGTATTCAGTTTGTGTTTTATTCTGTCTATAACTGCGCACGGCTCTGGATACGAGATTGCGTCACCTAAGGGGTATGTGCTCTACCGAGCACTTCTTGTTATCCAGTCAATGATGTAAAAATATGATTCTGCGTAGACAGTGTTAAATAAAGTAAAACGTTTACAGGTTAGTAACTGCCATAACTAACCTCTAAGACTTCCAACATTTTGGAGCAAAATCCTATGGTCAGAGAGTGAAACGTGTTATTCTCTGATGAAGGTCCTTTGCTGGAAGCGTTGGAATTCTTTGAGATCAGTCACAGCAGTTACCTACATTTGAACTTCTTGTTATGTAACGTTTTACCCTCTACAGACATCATCGTCGTTCTAGGGACAGACATCATCGTCGGGCGAAAACGTAATATATTACAATGCACGAGTTAGGGTTAAGATTCTTAAATTGCAACAGAAGATAAGGTGCACTAAATAAATTGCCACACTTCGAAAATCTTATTATGTTAACAGCTTGTATATTGAGAGAAGAAATGGCGATTCCCGACATCCAGTAAATTTTGAAACTAAACAAAGCAGTAGGTTTTAAGCGGTCGAGGTACCCACACGCATGTAATTCTAACTTCAGCATTTGTTCGTGTTATATAGCTTTGGAAGGGATCTGGTCTGAGTGGAGTCCATGGAGTGACTGCTTGAAGCCTATTGGTGGCAGCTGTTTGGAGAAAGTCAAAATGCGTGTTCGACAATGCAACCGAAATCTGAGAGAACAAGCACCAGTGGAAAGTTATCGGCTGTTTTGTAGAAATGCAAGCACTGAAAGTGTACCTTGTGAAAGAGAAGAATGTCCAAGTAATGTGTGTAATGATAGATGACAAATATTGATTGTTAAACCTCAGATCTCATCAGTTCCTACAATTTGTCGATTGCTAAAACGTTCAAAATTGAAACCAACTTAGGAACAAGTCTACTTATTTAGTTATGTTTTCATCTTAGCTGAATCATCAAGGACTTTATCAAATCTGTCTGTTCTCTGCCAGTGGCGTAACTAGAACACATCTAGTCGGGGGGTGGTTGATGGGGTCTCAGTAAATTTTAGGGGGCCAACAGTTGCTACAGATTTGGGGAAATTCCTCACAAATTCTTCAACGTGTCGTCCTTCACACTTGCAATGTGGAAACGTCCAACTTTATAGAGATTGATCATTATATTACTCTTCAACCTTGGGTGGCCTTTGGGGGTGCCCTAGTGATATTTTAGGGAGGGGGCTCCCAGGGCATTCTTGTAGTTGCGCCACTGTTCTCTGCTCCCTCAGTTGTCAGTTCATCTGTATGTACAATGGAATTTTAGAAAGTCTCTCTCATTTTTCATTGTCTCTGTGCGTCAACCGGCCAGTCAATCCATCTGTTTGTCTGTTTGACTGCCTGTCCGTTTGTCCACCCATCTGTGTGTCTGTCTGTCAGTCTATCTATATATCCATCTGTGTATGTCTGTCTGTCCGTCTATCTATCCATCCTCCCGTCTGTGTATGTCTGTCTATTCACCCGTCTGTATCTGTCTATCCGCGCACTTGTCTGTGTTCTGTCTGTCTTTTTGTCCGTCTATCTATCTATCCACCTGCCTGTGTATGTCTGTCTGTCTGTCCATTCGTCCGTTCATCTGTCCGCCTGACTGTCTGTCTTCTTGTCAGCTCGTCCAACCGTCCATTCGTCCATCCATCTGTCAGTCTGTCTGCCCGCCTATCTGCTTGTCAATATATTCAAAACTACAGAATCTTTTCTTATTTTCTTTCACAATAGTTCACGGTGCTTGGACTTCATGGTCTGCTTGGAGTACCTGTTCAGCGAGTTGTGACACTGGGGTGGCACATCGGAACAGATCTTGTACAAATCCGGCACCAAGTCGCGGAGGACTGGAATGCAAAGGTGAAAAGCGGACAGCAAAGAAATGTTTCATTACAGCATGTGAGGGTAAGTGAAAACAACATTTAAGTTAGTTATATAAGGGATTATGTACTTGGGTGAACAACAAGGATATATATTAGCGCTACTCTAAGTGAACACGGAACAGTGCAACACTATGCCGTGTCAAGGTCAGTGGAAATTAAATTAGAATTCTAAATAATGCCCTAAATAATCCCCCCCGAACTCTCTGGCGCCACCCCTGGGCTGGGTTGATATACAGCATGGCTTGATGTGGGAAACTAGTACAATCGTTTCCAAGCCAGGCCATCATATTAAGCCTGAGCTATTACTTCACCGCATCCGTTTTTGCAGAGTAGTGTGGAGAACATACTTGTATCGCTCTGTTATATAAAACTAACACCGCTCTGTCAAATCCACAATTTACTACAGTCGAGCGGAACAAAATGCCATGTAAAAGTCAGTGAGATCACGAACTACTTCATTACCGCAATGTTTAACTGTTTCCCAGGAGGATAACACTTCCGTTATTTTACTTTGAAAAACGCCAAACAGTTTTTCTAGTCAAGGTGAAAGC
>JASJOG010000113.1:5000-15000 GCA_030142905.1 Heliopora coerulea | reverse complement strand
AGACAGACAGACAGACAGACAGACAGACAGATAGACATACATACATTCATACAAACAGACAGACAGACAGTAAAAATGACAGAGAGACAAACAGACAGACAAAGAGACAGACAAACAGACAGAAAAACTGACAGAGACCAACAAACAGACAGACAAAATGACAGAAATACTGACAGAGAGACCAACAAACAGACAGTCAGACAGAGAAATAGACAGACGGACAGACAGACAGACAAACAGACAGACAGACAGAGAGACAAATAGACAGACAGACAGATAGACATACAGAAAAACAAATAGACTGCCAGATAAAAAGATAGACAAACAGACAGATAAACAGACAGACAGACAGACAAACTGACAAATAGACAAACAGACAAACAGACAAACAGACAAACAGACAACCAGACAAAAGACAAAAGACAAACAGACAAAGAGACATACAGACAAACAGACAAACAGACAAACAGACAAAGAGACAAACAGACAAAGAGACAAACAGACAAACAGACAAACAAACAAACAGACAAACAGACAAACAGACAAACAGACAGACAAACAGACAGACAAAAAGAGAGATAAACAGACAAATAGACAAAATGACAAACAGACAGATAGACAAACAGAAAGATAGACAAACAGACAGACAAACAGACAAATAGACAAACAGACAACCAGACAAACAGACCGACAAACAGACAGACAAACAGATTAACAGACAGACAGATAAACAGATAAACAGACAAACAGAAAAAACAGACTGACAAACAGATAGTCAGACAAACAGACAGACAAACAGACAGACTGACAGAAAGACAGACAGACAGACAGACAGACCGACCGACAGACCGACAAACCGACAAACCGACAAACCGACAAACAGACAAACAGACAAACAGACAACAAGACAAACAGAAAAACAGTCAGACAGACAGACAGAAAGACAAACAGACAGACAGGTAGACAAAAAGACTGACAGATAGAAAGACTGACAAACAGACTGACTGACAGACAGACAGAAAGACAGACAAACAGAAAAACAGACAAAGAGACAGACAGAAAAAAAGACAGACAAACAGACTGACAAACATATTGACAGACAAAAAGACAAACAGAAAGAGAAACTGACAGACAAACAGACAGGCAGACAGACAGACAGACAGACAGACATTCAGACACACAGACAAACAGACATACAGACACACAGACAGACAGATAAACAGACAGATAAACATACAGACAAACAGACAGACTGACAAACAGACAGACAAACAGACAGACAAAAAGACAAACAGATGGACAAACAGACAGACAAAAAGACAGACAAACAGACAGACAGACAGACAGATAGAAAGACAGACAGACAGAAAGACAGAGAGACAGAAAGACAGACAGACAAAAACAGACCGACAGAAGGAAAAAAGAAAGATAGAAAAACAGACAGACAAACAGACAAACAGACAAACAGACAAAGGGACAGACACACAGACAGACAGACAGACAAACAGACAGACAGAAACACAGACAGACGAACAGACAGAAAGACAAACACACAGATAAACAGACAGACAAACAGACAGACAGAAACACAGACAGATGAACAGACAGAAAGACAAACACACAGATAAACAGACAGACAAACAGACAGACAAACAGACAGACAAACAGACAGACAATACAAACAGACAGAAAAACAGACAGACAGACAGATAAACAGACATACAAACTGATAGACAAACAGACAGACAGACAGATAAACAGACAGAAAAAAAGACAGACAAAAAGACAGACAAACAGACAGACAAACAGTCAGACAGAGAGACAGAGAGACAAATAGTGAGACAAACAGACTGACAAACAGACAGACAGACAAACAGACATACAGACAGACAGACAAACATATAGACAGAAAAATAGACAAACAGAGAGATTGACAAACAGACAGACAGACAAACAGACAAACAAAAAAAAGACAGACAGACAGACAAATAGAAAAATAGACAGAAAGTTAAAAAACAGACAGATAGACAGAGACAAAGAAAGGCACACAAACAGACACACAGAAAGACACACATACAGACAAACAGACAGACAAATAGACAGACAAACAGACAGACAGACAGACAAACAGACAGACAAACAGACAGAAAAACAGACAGACAAACAGACAGACAAACAGACAGACACACAAAAAAACTGACAGACAAACAGACAGACAAACAGACAGACAAACAGACAAACAGAAACACAAACAGACAGACAAACAGACGGAGCACAGACAGACAAACAGACAGATAGACAAACAGACAGACAGACAAACAAGCAGAAAAACAGACAGTCAAACAGACAGTCAAACAGACAGACAAACAGACAGACAAACAGACAGACAAACAGACAGAAAACAGAAAGAAAAACAGACAAACAGACAGACAAACAGAAAGACAGACAGACAGACAAACAGACAAACTGACAAACAGACAAACAGACAAACAGACAAACAGACAAACAGACAAATAGACAAAAAGACAGACAGATAGAAAGATAACAGACAGACAGGCAGACAAAAAGACTGACAGATAGAAAGACAGAAAGACAGAAAGACAAAAAGTCAGACAGGCAGACAAAAAGACTGACAGATAGAAAGACAGACAAACAGACTGACTGACAAACAGACTGACTGACAGACAGAAAGAAAGACAAACAGAAAAACAGACAAACAGACAGACAGAAAAGACACAAACAGACTGACAAACAAACAGACAAACAGACAGACAAACAGAAAGACAGACAGAGAAATAGACAAACTGACAAACAAACAAACAGACAAACAGACAAATAGACAAATAGACAGACAGAAAGATAACAGACAGACAGACAAACAAACAGACAGACAAACAGACAGACAGACAGACACACAGACAGACAGACACACAGACAGACAGATAAACAGACAGAAAAACAGACAGACTGACAAACAGACTGACAAAAAGACTGACAAAAAGATAGACAAAAAGACAAACAAACAGACAGACAGACAGACAAACAGATATACAGATAATCAGACAGACAGAAAAAGACAAACAGACAGAGAAACAGAAGACAAACAGACTGACAAACAGATAGAAAAATAGAAAGAGAGAAAGACAGACAGAGATAGAAAAAATAGACAGACAGACAGACTGATAGACAGACAGAAAAAAATAGACAGACAAACAGACAAACAGAGACAAACAGAGACAAACAGACAAACAGTCAGACAAACTGACAGACAGACAAACAAACAGATCGACAAACAGACAGACAAAGAAACAGAAAGACAAACATACAGACAAACAGTCAGACAAAAAGACAGAGACAAACAAACAAACAGACAAACAGACAGACAAACAGACAGACAAACAGACAGACAAACAGACAGACAAACAGACAGATAAAAAGACTGACAAATAAACAGACAAACAAACAAACAGATAAACAGACAGACAGACAAACAGACAGATAGATAAACAGACAGACAGACAATTAGACAGACTTACAAACAGTCAGACAAACAGATAGACAACCAGACAGATAAACAGACAGAATGATAGACAAACTGACAGACTGACAGACTAATAGACAGATAGAAACAGACAGACAGACAAATAGGTAGACAGACAAACAGGTAGACAGACAAACAGACAGACAGACAGACAGACAGACATACAAACAGACAGACAGACAGACAGACAGACAGACAGACAGACAGACAGACAAACAGAAAAACAAAGAGACAGACAAAAAGACAAGCACACAGACAAACAGACAGACAAACAGACAAACAGAAAGATAAACAAACAGATAAACAGACAGACAGATAAACAGACAGACTGACAAACAGACAGACTAAACAGACAGACTAAACAGACAGACTAAACAAACATACTAAACAGACAGACTAAACAGACAGACGAAACAGACAGACTAAACAGTCAGACTAAACAGACAGATGAAACAGATAGACTAAACAAACATACAAAACAGACAGACATACAAAAGTCAAAAAGAAAGACAAACAGACAGACAAACAGACAGACAGAGAAAAAGGCAGACAAACAGAGAAACAGACAGACAAAAAGACAGACAGACAGACAGACAGACAGACAAACATACAGACAAGAAAACACATAGACAAACAGACAGAAAAACAAACATCAAACAAACAGACAGAAAGGCAGACAAACAGGCAGACAAGCAAAATAAAGACAAATAGACAAAGAAAGAGAGCTAAACAGATAGAGACAGACAGACAAATAGACAGATAGATATGCACAGAGACAAAGAGATGGTCTGAAATGCATAAAAACCAATTTTGGGAGTTCAGCTTCAGTTTAAACTTAAGCCACAGTTTAAGTTTTAAAATTGTCTGAAAATTACAAAACCGATATTTAAAGTTAAGCCATGGTATAAAATTAAACCAGGGTTTAAGTCTTGAAATTGTCTTATATGTATAAAAAACCAATTTTGGGAGTTAGGCTGCAGTTTAAAGTTAAGCTGAGTTTTAAGTCTTAAAATGGTCTGAAATGCTTAAAAAAGGAATTTTGGGAGTCAAGCTGTAGTTTAAAGCTAAGCCTAGGTTAAAGTCTTAAAATAGTATGAAACACTTGTAAAAATGATTTTCTGAGTAAAGCAATGGTTTAAAGTTAAGCTGGGGTTAAAGTCTTAAAATGGTCTAAAATATATAAAAAACCGATTTTGGGATTTAAGCCGTGGTTTAAAGTTAAGCTGAGGTTTAAGTCTTAAAATGGTCTGAAATGCATAAAAAACCGGTTTTTGGAGTTAAGCCGCGGTTTAAAGTTAAGCCGAGGTTTAAGTCTTAGAATTGTCTGAAATGCATAAAAAAATGGTTTTAGGAGTTACGCAGCGGTTTAAAGTTAAGCCGAGGTTTAAGTCTTAGAATTGTCTAAAATATATAAAAAACCGGTTTTTGGAGTTAAGCCGCGGTTTAAAGTTAAGCCGAGGTTTAAGTCTTAGAATTGTCTAAAATGCATAAAATACCAGTTTTTGGAGTTAAGCCGCGGTTTAAAGTTAAGCCGAGGTTTAAGTCTTAGAATTGTCTAAAATATATAAAAAACCGGTTTTTGGAGTTAAGCCGCGGTTTAAAGTTAAGCCGAGGTTTAAGTCTTAGAATTGTCTGAAATGCATAAAAATACGGTTTTAGGAGTTAGGCCGCGGTTTAAAGTTAAGCCGAGGTTTAAGTCTTAGAATTGTCTGAAATGTATAAAAAACCGGTTTTTGGAGTTAAGCCACGGTTTAAAGTTAAGCCGAGGTTTAAGTCTTAGAATTGTCTAAAATGCATAAAATACCAGTTTTTGGAGTTAAGCCGCGGTTTAAAGTTAAGCCGAGGTTTAAGTCTTAGAATTGTCTGAAATGTATAAAAAACAGGTTTATGGAGTTAAGCCGCGGTTTAAAGTTAAGCCGAGGTTTAAGTCTTAGAATTGTCTGAAATATATAAAAATCCAGTTTTTGGAGTTAAGCCGCGGTTTAAAGTTAAGCCGATGTTTAAGTATTAAAATTGTCTGAAATACATGAAAAACCGGGTTTTGGAGTTAAGCCGCGGTTTAAAGTTAAGCCGAGGTTTAAGTCTTAGAATTGTCTGAAATGTATAAAAAACAGGTTTAAGGAGTTAAGCCGCGGTTTAAAGTTAAGCCGAGGTTTAAGTCTTAGAATTGTCTGAAATATATAAAAATCCAGTTTTTGGAGTTAAGCCGCGGTTTAAAGTTAAGCCGAGGTTTAAGTATTAAAATTGTCTGAAATACATGAAAAACCGGTTTTTGGAGTTAAGCCGCGGTTTAAAGTTAAGCCGAGGTTTAAGTCTTAAAATGGTCTAAAATGCATAAAAAACCGCTTTTATGAGTTAAGCCACGGTCTAAAGTTAAGCCGGGCTTTAAGTCTTAAAATGGTCTGAAATGCATAAAAAACCAATTTTGGTAGTTAAGCCTAGGTTTAAAGTTAAGCCGAAGTTTAAGTCTTAAAATTGTCTAAAATATATAAAAAACCAATTTTGGTTTTTTATATATTTTTAACCCTAACCCTAATCCTAATCCTAATCCTAATCCTAATCCTAATCCTAATCCTAATCCTAATCCTAATCCTAATCCTAACCCTAACCTAACCCTAACCCTAATCCTAACCCTAACCCTAAACCCATACCCTAACTCTAATCCTAATCCTAAACCTAGGGTTAGGGTTAGGGTTAGGGTTAGGGTTAGGGTTAGGGTTAGGGTTAGGGTTAGGGTTAGGGTTAGGGTTAGGGTTAGGGTTAGGGTTAGGGTTAGGGTTAGGGTTAGGGTTAGGGTTAGGGTTAGGGTTAGGGTTAGGGTTAGGGTTAGGGTTAGGGTTAGGGTTAGGGTTAGGTTAGGGTTAGGGTTAGGGTTAGGGTTAGGGTTAGGGTTAGGGTTAGGGTTAGGGTTAGGGTTAGGGTTAGGGTTAGGGTTAGGGTTAGGGTTAGGGTTAGGGTTAGGGTTAGGGTTAGGGTTAGGGTTAGGGTTAGGGTTAGGGTTAGGGTTAGGGTTAGGGTTAGGGTTAGGGTTAGGGTTAGGGTTAGGGTTAGGGTTAGGGTTAGGGTTAGGGTTAGGGTTAGGGTTAGGGTTAGGGTTAGGGTTAGGGTTAGGGTTAGGGTTAGGGTTAGGGTTAGGGTTAGGGTTAGGGTTAGGGTTAGGGTTAGGGTTAGGGTTAGGGTTAGGGTTAGGGTTAGGGTTAGGGTTAGGGTTAGGGTTAGGGTTAGGGTTAGGGTTAGGGTTAGGGTTAGGGTTAGGGTTAGGGTTAGGGTTAGGGTTAGGGTTAGGGTTAGGGTTAGGGTTAGGGTTAGGGTTAGGGTTAGGGTTAGGGTTAGGGTTAGGGTTAGGGTTAGGGTTAGGGTTAGGGTTAGGGTTAGGGTTAGGGTTAGGGTTAGGGTTAGGGTTAGGGTTAGGGTTAGGGTTAGGGTTAGGGTTAGGGTTAGGGTTAGGGTTAGGGTTAGGGTTAGGGTTAGGGTTAGGGTTAGGGTTAGGGTTAGGGTTAGGGTTAGGGTTAGGGTTAGGGTTAGGGTTAGGGTTAGGGTTAGGGTTAGGTTAGGGTTAGGGTTAGGGTTAGGGTTAGGGTTAGGGTTAGGGTTAGGGTTAGGGTTAGGGTTAGGGTTAGGGTTAGGTTAGGGTTAGGGTTAGGGTTAGGGTTAGGGTTAGGGTTAGGGTTAGGGTTAGGGTTAGGGTTAGGGTTAGGGTTAGGGTTAGGGTTAGGGTTAGGGTTAGGGTTAGGGTTAGGGTTAGGGTTAGGGTTAGGGTTAGGGTTAGGGTTAGGGTTAGGGTTAGGGTTAGGGTTAGGGTTAGGGTTAGGTTAGGGTTAGGGTTAGGGTTAGGGTTAGGGTTAGGGTTAGGGTTAGGGTTAGGGTTAGGGTTAGGGTTAGGGTTAGGGTTAGGGTTAGGGTTAGGGTTAGGGTTAGGGTTAGGGTTAGGGTTAGGGTTAGGGTTAGGGTTAGGGTTAGGGTTAGGGTTAGGGTTAGGGTTAGGGTTAGGGTTAGGGTTAGGGTTAGGGTTAGGGTTAGGGTTAGGGTTAGGGTTAGGGTTAGGGTTAGGGTTAGGGTTAGGGTTAGGGTTAGGGTTAGGGTTAGGGTTAGGGTTAGGGTTAGGGTTAGGGTTAGGGTTAGGGTTAGGGTTAGGGTTAGGGTTAGGGTTAGGGTTAGGGTTAGGGTTAGGGTTAGGGTTAGGGTTAGGGTTAGGGTTAGGGTTAGGGTTAGGGTTAGGGTTAGGGTTAGGGTTAGGGTTAGGGTTAGGGTTAGGGTTAGGGTTAGGGTTAGGGTTAGGGTTAGGGTTAGGGTTAGGGTTAGGGTTAGGGTTAGGGTTAGGGTTAGGGTTAGGGTTAGGGTTAGGGTTAGGGTTAGGGTTAGGGTTAGGGTTAGGGTTAGGGTTAGGGTTAGGGTTAGGGTTAGGGTTAGGGTTAGGGTTAGGGTTAGGGTTAGGGTTAGGGTTAGGGTTAGGGTTAGGGTTAGGGTTAGGGTTAGGGTTAGGGTTAGGGTTAGGGTTAGGGTTAGGGTTAGGGTTAGGGTTAGGGTTAGGGTTAGGGTTAGGGTTAGGGTTAGGGTTAGGGTTAGGGTTAGGGTTAGGGTTAGGGTTAGGGTTAGGGTTAGGGTTAGGGTTAGGGTTAGGGTTAGGGTTAGGGTTAGGGTTAGGGTTAGGGTTAGGGTTAGGGTTAGGGTTAGGGTTAGGGTTAGGGTTAGGGTTAGGGTTAGGGTTAGGGTTAGGGTTAGGGTTAGGGTTAGGGTTAGGGTTAGGGTTAGGGTTAGGGTTAGGGTTAGGGTTAGGGTTAGGGTTAGGGTTAGGGTTAGGGTTAGGGTTAGGGTTAGGGTTAGGGTTAGGGTTAGGGTTAGGGTTAGGGTTAGGGTTAGGGTTAGGGTTAGGGTTAGGGTTAGGGTTAGGGTTAGGGTTAGGGTTAGGGTTAGGGTTAGGGTTAGGGTTAGGGTTAGGGTTAGGGTTAGGGTTAGGGTTAGGGTTAGGGTTAGGGTTAGGGTTAGGGTTAGGGTTAGGGTTAGGGTTAGGGTTAGGGTTAGGGTTAGGGTTAGGGTTAGGGTTAGGGTTAGGGTTAGGGTTAGGGTTAGGGTTAGGGTTAGGGTTAGGGTTAGGGTTAGGGTTAGGGTTAGGGTTAGGGTTAGGGTTAGGGTTAGGGTTAGGGTTAGGGTTAGGGTTAGGGTTAGGGTTAGGGTTAGGGTTAGGGTTAGGGTTAGGGTTAGGGTTAGGGTTAGGGTTAGGGTTAGGGTTAGGGTTAGGGTTAGGGTTAGGGTTAGGGTTAGGGTTAGGGTTAGGGTTAGGGTTAGGGTTAGGGTTAGGGTTAGGGTTAGGGTTAGGGTTAGGGTTAGGGTTAGGGTTAGGGTTAGGGTTAGGGTTAGGGTTAGGGTTAGGGTTAGGGTTAGGGTTAGGGTTAGGGTTAGGGTTAGGGTTAGGGTTAGGGTTAGGGTTAGGGTTAGGGTTAGGGTTAGGGTTAGGGTTAGGGTTAGGGTTAGGGTTAGGGTTAGGGTTAGGGTTAGGGTTAGGGTTAGGGTTAGGGTTAGGGTTAGGGTTAGGGTTAGGGTTAGGGTTAGGGTTAGGGTTAGGGTTAGGGTTAGGGTTAGGGTTAGGGTTAGGGTTAGGGTTAGGGTTAGGGTTAGGGTTAGGGTTAGGGTTAGGGTTAGGGTTAGGGTTAGGGTTAGGGTTAGGGTTAGGGTTAGGGTTAGGGTTAGGGTTAGGGTTAGGGTTAGGGTTAGGGTTAGGGTTAGGGTTAGGGTTAGGGTTAGGGTTAGGGTTAGGGTTAGGGTTAGGGTTAGGGTTAGGGTTAGGGTTAGGGTTAGGGTTAGGGTTAGGGTTAGGGTTAGGGTTAGGGTTAGGGTTAGGGTTAGGGTTAGGGTTAGGGTTAGGGTTAGGGTTAGGGTTAGGGTTAGGGTTAGGGTTAGGGTTAGGGTTAGGGTTAGGGTTAGGGTTAGGGTTAGGGTTAGGGTTAGGGTTAGGGTTAGGGTTAGGGTTAGGGTTAGGGTTAGGGTTAGGGTTAGGGTTAGGGTTAGGGTTAGGGTTAGGGTTAGGGTTAGGGTTAGGGTTAGGGTTAGGGTTAGGGTTAGGGTTAGGGTTAGGGTTAGGGTTAGGGTTAGGGTTAGGGTTAGGGTTAGGGTTAGGGTTAGGGTTAGGGTTAGGGTTAGGGTTAGGGTTAGGGTTAGGGTTAGGGTTAGGGTTAGGGTTAGGGTTAGGGTTAGGGTTAGGGTTAGGGTTAGGGTTAGGGTTAGGGTTAGGGTTAGGGTTAGGGTTAGGGTTAGGGTTAGGGTTAGGGTTAGGGTTAGGGTTAGGGTTAGGGTTAGGGTTAGGGTTAGGGTTAGGGTTAGGGTTAGGGTTAGGGTTAGGGTTAGGGTTAGGGTTAGGGTTAGGGTTAGGGTTGAGGGGTTAGGTTGGGTTAAGTCCCAGCCGACAGACCAACCCTTAGAGCAATCCTTTTCCCGAAGTTACGGATCCATTTTGCCGACTTC